>JARJDR010006222.1:0-18625 GCA_030264135.1 Myllaena sp. GC000078 | reverse complement strand
TTTTATAATGTCTACATCTGTTTCCAAATTTCATTTTCCAGCTAGGAAACTACACAATGTTCAAGGAATCCTTCAGGAACTCCAGGTTTCCAGGATATTCGTCCCGAGGGCGCTGCAACATCCTTTCCAGAACTTAATTATCCTAAACAAACAATTTCCAAAGCAAAACAACAATTTCCGAGTAAACCTTCGGTTAAATAATAATATTATTCATAATAATTAAGAATTGTATGAGAAGCAAAGACGAACTGCGCAAAATAAGGTCGTTTACTGTGCGCCAGAGCGCTAATCTCAACAAAAAACCACCCCTCTTTCTCTCCGAACTCTCGGGATTGATGTATTTAGAGCAACATCGCTGCATTTCATTACTGGGCGGCTGCCTCCTGCTGCTAATATCCTTATTTCGTAGAGAGGGCACGCTCGTGAAAGATCGCGACGCTTCGTACAACTCCCCTCTCAAAGGACAACCACATACGCACAGGACGCCGGCGTTCTCGTCCTGGCTGGCTTCAACCCTCGCGTGCCCTCGCGCCGCGCCATCCAGTCGGTGATTCTATGCGGTGGCGGTCGTGTGTCTCACCAAAACCAACTCCCCCCCAAACAACACATAACCATATTACCTAATGTACATAACTGTATTGTGTGCGACGCTAACTGGATAAACGTGTGCAGCGTGATGTGATGTGGATGCATCCTCCCCCCAACCTCCCCGCCTTGCCGCGCCGTTGTCTCTGAAGGACGCGATAACAATCCGCCCGACGTCGCGCAAACCGGATACAATGTAAACGCGCGTCGAATGGGAGAGATATCACTGTGGCGTATAATCGGTTGGCGTTCGTCGGCCGTTGCGAATGATATGCGATGTGCGCGCGCCCCCAGCAGCAGCAGCAGTAGTCATCCGCCCGACCGGCCCTGACCAAAGATTAATATTGCGCAAGTGATAAATTCGCGTGCTTTGACGTACTCTGGCGAAAGTGTGTGAGAGAATGTCATCGGTTAGCATTGCGCTGGTGTTGTTGCGCTGTGAATCTAGGCCGAAATCGACTGCAGACTGAAGAAGAAAAAAAACCAGCGCTAATAAAAAAGGACGTGTGCACACGGCGGCGGCAGCCATCCGCTTGGAGGACTGACGACGGTGATCATGGATTTAATATTGTTGCGATATAGGAAATAAGGCGCCACCCCGGGTAAGTACTAAGCGCATTGACGCCCTTGGGAGACGTTATCACTCCATTTTGTACACACATCGCGAGTCCAGCTCTCTTAAATTAACTTGCATGCTGCTCAACGAAGCGTACGCACCCATCGCACAAACACAAGCAGAGAAGCTGAAGGGGTGGAAAAGGAAGAAGAAGAAGAAGTGGAGGAAAGGGAAACAGTTAGAAATCAATTTGTGCTCTCTTCTCATTACAGGACAATGGAGGGACGCTTGCTACTCGCTTTCCTGATTATATATTACGTGCGAGGTAAGTGAAAATTCATTCCGGTGGGTAATCCTTTCTTCCCCCCCGCCCCCCGCCCTCCTTTGGCGCAAACCGCCAGCGAAATGATACGCTGACACACACGAAAATGATTATTTATGACTGTTTGGCGCGGCATCTAAATCTTACAAAAGGCGTTTTGCCTAGCGCAAGCAGGATGCGTCCGGCGTTCAATAATTTGAATGAATATTTCATACTAACCTCCACCTCCACCACCCCCGCTTCACTATAAGCGGAGGGTAAATATTCATGATGACCATGTGTGTTGCTGCGGGGGGGCCCTATCGAGGACATCACAAATTATTGCGGTGGGTTTTCCGCCCAGGCGCGAAAACTCCGTAATATTAAAATGTAATCTAGTTTTTGCGCGGCGGCGGCGGCGCCTAGCCATTCAATTAAAATATAATTAAAAAGACATTTTCCACTTCGCAGCCGCGGCTCTTCTCTTGAAGAGATAGCAGCAGGCCGGCGCGGCAGGCAGGGAGCAGCATAAATCACTTTGCTTTTTTCCATCCGCCGCATTTCTATGATTTTCATATTTTATTCCTGTTTTTTTTTTTGCTTTTGCCGGTTGCCTGGGACGACTTCCGTGATGGGGTTGGTGGTTGGTTTGCCCGCGACTACATGTAGTGAACTTAATGTAATGTAGCTGACGACGGACCCCACACACAATGGGCAGCCAGTTGGGTGGCGCTTGTTTATTTGTGGCGTCGCACAATTGACGGTGAAAGAAGAGCAAGGATGTGCTTTACTGAAAGCTGAATGGCGAATGGCGAATGTCACTCGGCCAAAAAATCCTCCCCCGAAGTTTATTCATCCGTTTTGCGTCGGGTGGCGCGCCATAATACCATTGATTTTGTTTTAATTGTGCCACCTTTGAACTTTGTATTGCAAATTAAACGAAAACACATTACGCGGGGACTTTACGGAATTAATTTCTTGCGGATTTTAATCAAATCGGATCGTGTTTGTAGCGCCTTGCAAAGCAACTGCTATAATAATATTACGCCATTAGTGCGCAGTGCTGATGGCAATGTCAATAATGCTAATCAATAAATAATTGTAGCCATAATAATTCATAATGCTGTCGGCGCAGAGCGCAGGGCGCAGGGAGAAAGATCCAATTCAATACGGAATGATATTGTTTTGCCGGGGCGCTGTAATTTACATATTAAATATCACTGGGTGTAGCTTTCGGTTGCGCATTGATTTCGTTCGTAATAAATGGCCGGTGAGAATGTGGCGGCGGCGGCGGGCCGGCAGTGCGCTAATTTCGAAAAGGCCACCACCGTGCCTTTGCGAACAAAGGTTAGTTCGTTGATTGTTTGTTGTTTTCGCCCGCTGCAGGTGGAAATTCATTGTGCAATCAATTCGCGTATTCATTTGTCCAAAAGGCACCCGCTGCGTGTGTTTCCCCTCACCGCCCTTGTTTATGTTTTCTGTTTGCGCCGCAGAAAGAAGAATGAACGAATATTGAAATCTGCGTATTGTGCTTATTGAATTTTTTACAACAAGGCGCGCCTTGCAGACAGCATCGTTAGCAACAAGGTAAAGTTTTTTCACGGACCGGGCAAAAAAAACACGGAGCTAATTATGACAAAATATAAAACATGGGAATATTATCTGATTTTCCCAGTATAGAAATAAGATTTGCAGAAGAAATTTGATAGATAACGGGGAGTCGCCTGCCTTTCCATTTGTTTATGCGCTTCCTCTTATCAAGGCGCTCCAATCTTTTTCAATTCTCTTATTTCTTGTTACCTACACATTCAACGCGTAACGAGATATTCATTACGCACTCCCGAGCCACACGACGGCTTTGGGAGGCACATTTAATATCGCACAATCTGGAGGAGAGCAGACGACTTTGAAGTAAGTCTTCTCTTTGACACACGCTCACTTCACCCTCGTCCTCCTCCTCCTCCGTCCCGCCGCTGAAATTTTCGATATATACATAAAAATCAGCTTTCGATTCGAGAGCATCAAGCATCAATCGCATCAATAGCATGCGGTATGTGGTTGCGAAAGGACGGCAATTGCAAATCTGCGCATTTGCAATTCTCTCTCATGTTCCCCCCAGCGCGGTGGATTGACAACTAATATCATTGCGTATGTGCTACTTACTCTACTAGCCTTTTATAGACTTATTGGTTCGCCATCCACGGCGGCGCATTTATCTTCATTACGCTATTCTGCGATATAATTAAAACCCCATCCCCAAAACCTATTGGCATTACGTTTCAATTACTTCTTCGCACGTAATACACGAAGACAGTTAACGTTGATGCAACGACTCTGCGATGAGCATTAAACTCGACTAAACTTTGCGCTTTATCAATCTATTACGAGGGCGGGCGGCGCGCGCGTGAAATTCCCGAGCGGGCACGTAGAAAATTCCCTGCTCCTTCCTCCTATGAGTGCATCAAAAGTTGCAAGAGGAGTACGAGAACACAACACCAACGGACAGCCGAGGCAGGAGGTGGAGGCGAAAGGGCGTTAAAGGAAATGTTTAAAACATTTTATAGTGCGGCGTGACCTCACCCGTCGTCATAAATGCACGCGCGCGCGCGTCCTCTGAAAGTAAATAAGTGCATTCCGGTCAAATACTTAGCCTTAGGAAACTTGGCGTCAGAGAACTACGAAACTTTGGCCTGCATTCAGTAATTAACGTGGTCACACTGCGAATTCTTGAAATGCATCCGGCAAGAGGAATGCTAATCGAAATATTTCTCTGGCAGGCTAGAAGATGGGCAGGTAGGTAAATTGGTTAAGTGGGGAAGCAGTAGCAAAAATCAGCCACGTAATGCGCCCCATGAAACGCATTACAGGTTGAGTGCGCAAGGATAAATCTTGGCAAAGTTTCTACTTCTACGTATGTACCACGACCAGGCTGTAGGAGAGATGCGGTCGCCCTTTTTGGGGCGCGAGGAGGTCAAGCCGCAAGCAGCAAGAAGACGACGCCAACGTCCCACCGAGACCTATACGTCTGCATTCGCGTCGAGTGCAGAAAATCTGATTTGAATCCTTTCCAAGGACTTATAAATAACTACAGAATACGAGTACGATCCCAACTTGCAACTTCCCTACATCCCTACAGTTCGTTTGCATTAGAATATTATTGAATTTGGTTGCAAAGCGGAAGTTATGATTAAAATCGCGCGCTAAAAATCCGGTGTGATGAATTTCGTGTTTGCCGGATGGATGGGAAACATTTCCGGAGCACGCCCGCTCGTTACTCATCGCTTAATTGCATCGGACATTACATTTATATGTTAATAAAAGTTATCGCACATTTGCCCGCGATTATTACGCTCGACATCCGAAATGGTGCGCGCGTGCCATTACGCTGCTGCTCGTTGGCTCTGGTTCTATTCAATAATTTTATAATTGTTCACGGAGGCCAATTGTATTTCGCCGTGTGGAGCGCAAGTGCCGGCCATTAACCGGGCGCCGACGACGTCGAGGAAGTTTGCAAGGCGCGCGCCCGCGTCGCATAAGGCGATATTATATAAGTAACAAAATTGAAGTTGCGCTAACTTAATTGGCGACAGAGAATTGGCCGCGCGAACGAATGACAGCCGGCATGCTGCCGAACGAGTCAATAATGTAATTTACGCGGTTTCCTTCGCGCCGCTATGCAAAAGAGGAGGAGCCGCCCCGAAAAGATTCGCGCAAATTGATAACGAGCAGGATGATGACGATTCGTTTCGATATCGCTTTCCGCTCAGCGCCAGTAATAGAATTTCGTTGCGCGTCGAGTGCGGATGTTATTCCATCCATAACGAGGACGCTCTTTTAAGTGTTATTATTGTTATCTATCTGCTTGACTGAGACTGAGGTGGCAGCGTTTTTATTTTCTCCAGTTTATTCTATCTTCCACTGTGCACCAAAAGTGGCTTCGCGTGTAGTACAAACGACTTTACATCGGATATTCGAATATCAAAAGCACGAAAAGCGCTGCCTGGAGAACGCGAAGAAGGGCGGGCAAGGAGGTGGATTAGGATAACCATTTTTTATGGGCCGAGCGTAAATCATAATATCGGGAAAACGATTAACGTAATGAGATACATGAATAATGTGTTCACACACACAAAAAAAAACTCGTTCGTTCGCTGAAATTACTCGCCGCAAATATTTAGCTTTAATTTATATTAAAATAAGAAATAATTACAGTCCAGCACACAAGGATTCAAGGATTTTCGAGTGATGACTTGATTAATTCAGTGCCGCTGTACAGAATTGCACTCTATTTGCGTATGCAAATGTATGTAACGAGTTGATTTTGCAACTATTGCGCTACAACGCAACATTGTTGCAACGTTTAATGGAAGCTTAAAAATTGCCCGAATTAGCCACCCCCCGCCGTGGATTATTAACACCCTCCAACAACAAGACCGCGCACCGCGTAAAACTTTTAATGCATGCCCTCTCCACACGTGGCGTGCAAAACACATTCCGGCATCGGTGAGGCGAACGGAGGGCTATATACAAGAATATTAAAAGGTAGTTTAGCCGGCGCGGAGCGTTTGTGCGCTTGCGTTTAATTGTTATTTATGGGCGGCGTGGGAGGTAAGTGCTTGGCTTAGCCGGTGCGCTATTAATTACTACTGTCATTTCAACGCCGGCGGGTATAAAGCAAGCGCGAAATGGGGCGTGTGGTCTAAGCAAATGCGGTGGGTGCGCAATTGACAAAACATTCATTAAGTGCTTTTATTATTGGCCTCATCTTATCTCGTGGCCGAGTGCGCGCAGAGGGGCGAGTAATGATTATAAATGAACGCACGTCACCCGAGGGCGTGAGAGAGGGAGAGTGTATTATTATAAGATTGTCGTCGCACGAACAACATCCATGTCCTGTGGCCCTTTCGTGGCCTTTTCCCGCGCCGAATCGTTATCCTGTCGCCACGTAGCCGCGATTATCTTCGTTTTTTTTTGCGCGCGCCGACACACGTTTCCTTCCAGGAGGGGCAGCGAAGGCGATATTTCCTTCGGGAGATTACGGCCGAGTGCATTGTGTGTAACCGGAGAGTTGTTTTAAATTTATGCTTCCGCCGCCGCGTTTCTACCCCGTTGTGGTAGGTAGGTATATTGTTGCTCGCCCTCATCCTTCTTAAGTGGGTGATTATTTTCTTATGTTGTCTATTATTACCGTTTGACGTATTCGGAAATTAACATTAATACGACACAATGATGATGATGACTCCCGAGAGCCAATTAATCATAAAAAATACGATACGACACTTATTGGTTGGTCGTGTTTGTGTGCTGGTTGGCAATTTGGTAAAACGATCCTAACGAGTATACGTTTCTGTGGTGCTGCGCGCTATTAGCGTCCAATTAGCAACCCGAAAATTATTTACGTAATTACGTCTGTGCCGGAGAGTGTATAACGTATTTATTATAATTATCACGCGGTATTGATTTTCAGCTTTGCGCCGCAACGAAACGGACTTGAAAACCGCCCCTCCATCATCATTTGTGCGTTTATTAATTAATGCCGCAGCCATGGGAAAGTATTATATTGAAAAATCCCTCGGCCATGCAGTTTACATATATTCCGTCGCATTACAGAACTTTATTCATTATTCATCCCGGAAGTTGCTATTTTACTTGCAAACTTCATAAAATTATCGATATACGAGTATGTAGTCATATGCAAACGTTGGGGCGTATTCATTGATTCATTTTATTTCGATTTAAAAACCCGAGCGAATAATTACTGGGAGATGGTATGGTTTTTGCGATAGGGGAATATTTGCAAATTCCGCGAAGCATATACTACACTCGCAGCGTACCTATTATTCACGAAACGCAGTCATGCCGATATCCGATTTGGAGCGTGGGTAAACAAGAGCGGCGCCTCTTCGGCTCTCCCTGAATACGAAATAGAATTCCTTTAGGGATCGTTCCCGCGCTCTGCGTTTCGCGCATTCTGCGATAGAATAGTTTTGTGTACCGAAAAATATATTTTTTGTCCATTGTATGCGATTCCCATGTGGATTCATAGAATTCAAAGAATGCGTCGCAATTAACTGCGTACCGGTCATCCAACCATATTTTCTCAAAAGCACTCAAAAGAATATAAATAACAGAACTTACTCATTGTTAGTCATATTTATTTAGTCCAGAAGGTGTTAAACTAGATATTTATTTCTTGAAACGTAAGTTTTTTGTTTTCATATGCGAGAGAAAAGTATTTATGCAGTTGCAAACATTGGCAAATTTACACCTTGAAGTCATAACTTGCAGCAGAGTCAGCAGAGCGTGGAAGTAAATGCACACAACAAGCGTCAGCAATTGTTCTGCGAGTGCCTTGCAGCTCGACGACGAGCCGACGAATAATAAACGTTTAATTGCATACGACACCTCTTGCCGCGCATTCACTCAATGTTGAGCAAAATAAAAAGTAAATGAAAAGTTGTTTTACTTAATTTGTTGTTGCAAAAACATTGTAGTTACTTCGTTATCAGATTAAGCAAGTACATAGATCAATGAATAATTAACTAACGTAATAATAAAAAGTCAGGTTTAATTTTATATAAAAAATTTATATAAAAAAATAAATTTCATCAGCGTAGCTTTGAAGCCGGACGATAGATAAAATCAAAGCAAATAAACAATTGCATGTTGTAGCGCTTTGGATTCACCCCAGTTACATATAAACAAACGGGTGCAAAAAAAATCGGGGCGAGGATATATTTCATCGGACACTCAATGAATACCTCCTGTGTGTGTTCATTGACGGTGAAATCTATTACAGGCAATGCCTGGCGGCGCGCGACAGGCGGCTATTATTTTGTTTGTTTACTGGGAAATGCCTCGCAGATATGGCATAATAATTCAAGATGACGTTCGCGTATTTATTTTGCTATGTAGCCCTCGGAAAAAAAAGCCGAAACCAAACAGCGCTTAAATTAATACGATCGATTTTCCACTTCCACCCGCCAACGCTTTTCTTCTCTTGCCACCCATCCACGCTTGGTGCCAGTGTGTGGTAACGCTTGCAACTTTTCCACTAAAAGTACTTTGTTGTCGTCCTGCGTGCCTTTTTCTCCCTCGGCGCGCGGTATTAATAAATATTCGCCTGGCGTACAAATACATGCTAACTGCCAGTTCTATTAAGTGTTATGATTCAATAATTTCTACAGGTCGTTCGCACATTATTATTACGTCCGACTGTATACGGAAAAGACGCGTGGGTTTATTTAAAACATATGTGCCTAATATGTGTGCGTTGCGTGCGCATGATAGATGGAACTTTTTCTTTTTTTTATGGTACTTTGGTCACTCTTTTTCCTCGCTTTTGGCGAGCCGTAGCCCGGAAAGCAAGCATAAGTGGATGACGTCGGATTTGGGTCAGAAAATATGTTTCGTAAGTAAATCTCCATGTTGGACAATTTGTATTTATATACCGCTAATCAAGCAAAGATTTGTTAACTTTGATAGCGCGCGCAACTTTTCGAATGACCATTATTGTAATACAAATTACCTTCTCTAATGTTATTAATATTAACAGTGGTGTTCACTTCCACACTATCATGCGTTCTTGTCGCTTATGTGTGTCGTGGGGCGGCAATAAATTGAAAATTTATTGATTTAGTTCGGAGTGCAATTGTAAAACTTTGATTTGTACCAGCGGAGCGCGGATATAAACTATTTCCATTAGCACCTCCCCCGAATGACGAACTATTTTGTGCTCCAAACTTCCCCATTGAAATTGCCGGCCAAAATGTATTGTCTCGATGTTTGAAAATTTAATTTCGCATAAAAAACTTCTTTTGCATGAGTGGGGTGAGTGGATAGCCAATATATTTCATCTAGTAAATAAGTTGTAAGTCGTGACACGAGCGCGGTGGTGGTCGAGTTTGTTCCGCGTAAGTATTTACAAAATGAATGCAATTTTCAGCGGGCGTGAAATAGGAACTTATATATAAAATGTTAGCGCTCGAAATAAACTAGCTGCCGCTGCAGAGTGCAACACACGAATGGCGTTGCTGGAAAAGTTGTCCAAGAGATAAATCCTCTCGACAACATGCCCTGCCCGCCCGTGCTCGCCCGCAGCAGAAGAAGCAGATTTCCGTGATATTTTCAAATACTTACTAGATTTTGTAACTTTAATATTACACGCAAGAAAATAATGAAGAGGACGCAATCTAATTTCAATTTGTAAACCACTTCAACAACCGCAAGGAAATCATCAAAACTTTCGCAAAGAAATTCCACGCAGTTATTTAATGACGTTATGTAATTAAATTCAATCATTAATTACGTTAAAATCCACTTAAAAATGCATTCTTTTCCGCGGCCCGGAATGGCGCTACTTCATCAAACGATTTATTAACGGGTCATTTAGCGTCCCCTCCCCGAAAAGAAGAGCCGAAACATAATGACTTTAATCGATATAATCTAAATGTTTGCCCATGGCGCGGGGGTTGGTTTTGGCGCGGTTCTGTATACATAATTAAAGCGCGCCCGGCGCGAATCATAGGGGTACATAAATTTCCTCCCTCTTCCTGCGCACCGACCCTATTAATTTCATTGCGAGCACTTTACTATCAGCGCCTCCCGCATGGTTGTCCGGTATTTTTTCGCCTTCCTTATTAATCTTGGTCGTAAATTTCATATTTACGAATGTAAAGACCTGCTGAAAAAATGCCCAGCTAATTGCTTAATGAGGCAACAAGTTATAGTTAGCGTTGGCGTGAAGCGCGGTGGCAATCATTAAAATGCAAATTTATTCGCGCCCACCCTCATTCTCTTAACGAAACGAGTCAATTGGTTTTGCCTCCCGTTCCTCTCTTCCACCACAACCGACCTCTTCAACTCCATGGCCACTCCATTCGAGGATTTATATTGGAAATACACCCTACACTTTCCAAAACTACTTGATTCCGAGTTGCAGTTTTATAAATTTTATCATTCCGTGCAAATTAGGCACCGAAATTATTTCATCCAACAGATTTTCACCGGATTGCACCGGATTGCATTGTTTGCAAGCGTCGTTTACTCATACGCTCGATTGCATTTCTTGTCCGCGCGCGCCCCCTCCGGAGGCATTTGCATACGGCGGCGGCGGCCCGGCCGTAAAATAGGCCAATAAGCTTCCCAAATAAGGTGTTCTAATGCATATTTTCTGCACCGCCGACCTCACTGCAAAATTACGCGAATCCCAATGTAGTTTATTAAAGCGCCGCCACTGCGAATTGTATTACTAAGGCTTTCAAGAGCCATTTCCGGCTGGAAATTGCGCGGAAAATAATCGACTATTGCGTATTTGTGTCAAGTGACATATTATCGCTTTTTATTTGGTTGTTGATGCGCCCTTGCTGAAAAGTGACGCGTGCGGGATTTTCCGGCTGCGCCCTGTAAAACCTTAGCTTTTCAAGGAAAAAGTGGATTTCCACTCGAATCCCTAGAGCTCTTCGGCACCCGCCCGTCTTCGGCATCATATAAATATAATATTTCCAGTTCCATTTGCTTTTTCGTGGCGTTGTTTACACTTCACACAAGTTTTGCATCTCCAGGAAGTATTCAATATTTATTTTGCTACAACGCTGCCAGCGTTGGCGTTGGGGTGGTTGTTTGGATGCCCGTTTCGTTTTTCACCATATTTCTTGCTTCATCGTGCATTACCATTGCATTTATTTGCTTTACAGAGTGCATTATTACGTATGGATTACTACAATACATGGCAAGTGCAATAAAGGAATTCATGTTGTGTGTTTCTTAAATTAAATTCTTGTACATTTGTAACTTTGTTTTCAATATTTTATAACGGTGTTTGTTTTGCCTCAATGGTTTAAATTTCGATTTCTATTTCATCTACTCATAAAAATTATTATGTAATTAATTAGGTTATTATTTATTATCCAAAACTATAAAAATTATCGCAACCTAGTGAAAAGTTACAATTTAATTAAAAACATGCATTCATTGAATGGAATTGCGTATGTTTATTCAATTCGGTGTTTTGCAGTTGGCGTTTTAATCAAATACGGTGTGCAGTGCATAACCCGAAATTAGTTTCGTATTGACACGCACATATTTGCGCTGGCAATAAAACAAAAAGCGCTATTTTAATATCGAATTTTTCTCAGAGCCGAAAAAAACCCACGCAGCCCTTGAGTGACATGATGACAAATAATACGTCTGGCGTGCGCGACAAGAGCAAATAAGATAAGAAACATTTTTTGTTCTACAACGATCGGGGGGAGGCGACACAAAGAAATATTTCTGGTGCTCAAACAAAACTCTCTCGTTTCGCAGGAAATATATGTATTTGCTTCAGCGTGCAGCGCCGGCAAAGTTCGCAGAAATAATGACAAAAATGTCGCGCAAAACGGGCGTGGTGAGTGCAAAGAGATGCTGCAAGGGAGGCAAATCTGCAACCCGCTTACAAGGCGCCACCCTTGTAGCTACAAACCATAATGTCGCATAACTTCTCTTTAATACAGATATGGATATAGATATGCGCTCTGCGCACGGTACGCGACGCATTATTGTCGTCGTCGTCGTCGTTTACAGCGGTGGTGGCGGTGGTTCGCATTGTCGAAAGCTTATACCCTCCCCCAGACTGGTAATGTGTGTTTTGCATAAGTAACGCGGCGCGTACTTAGCGCGTTTGGGGTATTAACCTACATATGCCGCGCACGTCATTCAATTCGTTTCAAATGCGCTGCGCTGCGTTGATGAAACCATCAAACTAACTAAATATATTGGATATATTTATTCGATGCAATTCGCTGGTGAAGCTGATTGAATATGCAATCGACCGCGGGCGGTTGTTGTAATCGAGACAAACTGCTTGACTCGGGGGGTTGTTGCTCTTGCCACATCGCAAACACACAACAGCTAGCGCACGGCGACAATCTAATTATAGCGAAAATCCACCCAACCACCCCCCAAACCAGCCAACCAGCCGATGCGCTTGTGTGCCCTTTGAGACTTATCGATTACAATGCGCAATACCTAAGTCTAAGTACGTTTGACACACTCTGTGTTTGTCGATTGCATCAGTGCGCAGCAGTCAAGCCTGCAGAGTGGAAGATTACACTCCAAACTCGACTCGTGCAGTAAGAAAATGAGTAATTTTTTACGCCGCTGTGTAAAATGCGCCGCGTTCATTTCGCAAATGACTATAAGTTGATTAAATTGCGCCCCGGGAGTAAATGTATGATGTGATGATTATTCAGGAATACATCCGGCTGGCCGGAATCACAGCGAGCGCGCAAGCAGGGAAAAAAAAGCCAGGCAAAACAGGAGAGTTGCGCAATAAATACTCACTGGCGTTGTGCTGCGCGGGGCGGACCTTAAAACAAACAATTCGTTATACTGTCTGGATGTGTCTGGATGCGAATGCGAATATATATGCAAGTGCGGGAGCCGAGGATATTAATTTCATACCGCCTTATCTTTGACGTGGCATGCATAGCATACATCCCACCCACATGCCACCCCCCTTCCCCTCTTCCACCGCCCGCAGTATTCAACTATTATTATTATTATTCTCTGACGGCTGCTGACGTCCCTATTCTTGCATTCAAAATGTTATTGAGAGTTTGCTGCCGCCGTCGGGGGGGGGCGAGAGTTTATTGATGATTCCTCGCGCTCGCCATTTTTAAACCGGCTTGACCCAATTTCAACCCCTAAGTAACTCCGATGATGGTATCGCACAACGCGTGAGATAAACAAAACTGTGCCATTTTTCCCCTATGCTATCTTTTGCGGCCAGAAAAGTGTGCCTTATCTCGCGCTTGGAATGTAGGTAGTTTTCGGCAGAAAAAGCGACAACAAAAGTCTTTTACAGTCGCAGCGGGCGCGCCGGCGCGGCGGGAAGAAGATCATCGTTATGGAGCCGCAGCATCTCTTTGTTGCATCGTAGTAGATGTTTGATATACAAACAAACACATCCACATCCACATCAAGATGTGTATGAATTCTTCGAGCGCTTAGTGTACTTACACTTATGTGGAAGGCCGGCAGGCAACAATTCCCGCCGTCCCGTCCCGCACAGGGATGACGATTATTATTTGACCAAAGCCTCCTTGCCGCCTTCATCGCGGGGTGCGGAATGCTTTTAGGATTATTACGGCTTACGGCCGCCACCGTCGTCGTCCTGGTCGTCGCTTGTGTCAAGTGAAATTTCTTATTGAAATGGAAGATTGCGTTCGAAATAAATTATTCACGTGCTGCGTGCGACGCGCTTAGCTCTTCTAATTGGACGACAAATTGTTGTGCGTTGTGTTTCGCCTTTCACATATCTTTCAACGCGTTTTTTTCGGGTGATATTTATTTTGTGGACGGAAGAAATAATTTCCTAACGCATTTTATTATTTTTATTATTGTACTACCGTTGTTTGTTAATTTCTTTTTGTGCGGATGCTTTCTCTTTATATAAATTACGACAAAAACAAGAAAAAGATGAGGAAAATGATGAGGAAATCCTGGAAATGTTTATTATGTGAATCTTACATTAGCCTGCTTTTGTAAGATAAAAGGTTTTATTTAAGCACCTTTTTCTGATATGGTTTAATTGATTTCGTCCTTTTATCCTTCGCAGTAATTGAAGACAAAGAGAAGGAATATCATCATGCTGAAAGTTTTCATCCATTCATTATACAGCGTATCGATTATTGAATTAATTGTCATAACTTAACATAAATACCGTACGATTGCTAACTCGTGCTTTGTTCAATGAAGCAATTTGCAGCGCGCTCACGTATCCGCTGACAGATCACGCTAAAAATTGAAACGTTTATGAACTCCCTCATAAAACACTTACAATGCCGATAGCTCCCTCCATAAATCCCGATTATTTCCTCTCCCTCTATTCAGGATCATTAATCTATAAAATATAATAGATTGTAATATTGTAGTGATCCTTGGTAAGTTATTTCCGGGTTCTTATCGCATCTGCTGCTTGAAAATAGACTGTCAGACAAACAATACAAGGAACAGGGCAGAACGGAGGGTGGAAACTGAACGAAAATAATTGTTTCGGCCTAGCCACGGCTGCGTAATCTAACTTGGCGAAACTTTTTTGCGCGGGAGGGCAGAGATGCGTCACGTCGATAAATATCCTTAAGAAGTTTTGCCCTTCATCAGATCAACGGTAGTAATTTTAGAGCTATAACAACATCGTCCAACAAAACTATAACTCATGTAATTCATAATAATTTAAAACTTTATCGATGAAAAATTGTTATGACATTAAATATGCTTCGTCGAAGTCCTTGAAAAATTGTATAAAATATTCATTTCAACCACATCGCATTTACATACATATGTAAATCAATTGAGAATATTACCACGTTTTCCCATGCATTACTTCCTGTTTGCGGCGGCGCGATAAAAACATGCATGTTATTATCGGTGCGCAGGCTAATTGTGATTGCTCGGCGTGAAAAATGGAATATAAAATTTAATCGATAGTTCGTTACAACAATGACATTACATATCTTTCGCCACTCATTTCGAGCATTAGTTAACGCATTCCGCTAGACGACGGCGTGGTCGGCGCGGCGAGAGGATTAAAAATGAGAAAAGTTTGTGCGCAATGATGAAATTAATATGGAACACGGCGCGCCGCTTCATAAGGTCATATTAAAAAGTCGTTATTTTAAATAGGTTAAGGGTTAAGTAATAATTTCGCCCTTTAGAGGCTTTCCTCCCCTACCTCCCTACCTATTCGTAATGCGTTATGAATGATGATGTTTATTTAGTTTACCATATTCTTGCCGGTTTCATTTAAAACTCGTTACGATATCAATCAACTACTTATCGATGCTGTATAATTTTTACGCACCGCACGCGTAACAGCGCTTTTCATTAACCTTTATCATCAACGCTCGTTACGTCCCGCCGCGCGATTATTTGAATGACCAATTAAACCACCAACAGGAAGCAGCAGTGCTCTCGTCGGCCGCTATCAATTTGCGTTTAATAGCCTGCAGCGGCGGCCAGTTGAGCGCAACTTTTGATTTTGAAACAATTTCGGTTTGTTAACGCGCTAGCGAGGGTTTTATTAATACTATATGTAGATTGAACTAATCCAATTTCATTACATTGCGAATATTGATTTTAATCGAAACAATTTCGTTTTTTGTAATAAACGCAATGCAGATACACTTTCATGTCTACTCATCATCACTCAATTACTCAAGGGAATAATGATGATATAAATGCAAATGCCATCCATTAGCGAATTATAAATCGATCAAAATCTGCATTCATAAATAAACACTCGACAACAGCAACGCATTTTTTGTACGACACTTCCATATTTAATTCGCGTTTAATTTATGCCAATGGTTAATGATCTTTGTGCTCCACTTTTTCGGCGCCGAGCATGAATATTAAAGCAAATTTAATGGAATGTAATGGAATTGATGAATCGAATATTCAATTAATACGCGCGCGGGGGTGGTTCGCGTGGGGTTTACATTGCGACGATGCAATTACGCAAACAAAACGCAAAGAGCGCGCGCGCTGACGATTTTTTGCACTTGCAAACTTCTGCTAGTGAAATAATTAATGATGATGACGGGCCGTGTTCGCGTGGGGAAATTTATAATCTGCAAAGAAAAATATGCACACAACAAGGACATGCGCTCGATGTGGGTTTGACAAGTTAATTATTTTGGAATGGCGCTAAAAACTACTAAGTTTATATATCCCATCCCATCTCATCGGAATTATAGTTAATGGCGTGGGGAGGGGGGCAATTTTAATGAATTAATTCGCATTGATTTCCCTCCCCGCATGCAGGAATGGAACATGTTATTATGCGGCCCGTAATTCCTCGAATACATCGTTGGCGCAAAATCATGCTAAACAAACTTTCTTCTTATTTGCCTACCACTGCCGCATATATTTAGTATGCATGGAAACGCCCGACGCTTGCGGGGGAGGAAAGTTGAAACATTTTGCAACAACGCACGCTTTCAGCCTACAACACTAATTTCCCTCTGCGTATATACATCATCATCATCATTTTAGCGCGCCCCGGCATTTTGCGCAATATGTATCGATTCGTATCTCGCGGTCGGAATGGAATGCGATGCGAAATCAAATATCTGAGTGACTTTCGGCGCAAGAAAAAATTCGACGGCGGCGGCGGCACTTTATTATCGATCATCGCCGATAAACCCATGCGGTATGTGTGAAATAACATCACCGCCCTATGGATGCGAAGGGGTGGGATGGGGAAGGGAGTGATTTGGGCACATTCGAAATCGTTCAACGATCTCTCCCGCCCCCCCGCCCACCACCGTGCGCCATCAAACGTGATGTGCAATTTCGGTGCCCGTTTCGATTCGCACCGCACACGTCATTTGCGCTTCGCTGAAGAAGAAGAAGAAGAAGAAGAAGTGGAGGAGAACGAGGAACAAAACGGTGCAAGAGAGTTTACCACGTTTACCATGCAAAAGGGAAATATTAAAATGCGTTTCTCGTGCTGTATGTGTTTTTTTTTTGTGCGCGCTCGCAACCGCTCAATGGCATGAGCTATTTTTCGATTTGCATATGAATATGTGTATGCGGCCTCCCCTGCTTTCGTCGAATACAAATTGCTTTCGTCACCCACCCACACGTCTGCGGCGAGGTTGGTAATTTCACCTTTTCGCAATCGTCATCGTTTGGGGCGTGCGCTGAATTATCCTGTCGAATTTAATGTCTTCATCGTGCCAAACTTGTGCTAATTATTTCAGTTATAAATATAAAATGTGATGAGTATTATTTGTTGAAGGGCTGAAATTACCAATTAAAATAACTCGCATTATCAAGCAACGCAAAAGACTAACAATGCAAATAAGTTGCGGAAAATTTCAATATGATATTGACTTCTGGAGCGTAAACAGAAGCTGCTTAACATCTTATTGTTGCGTGCATTAAAAACACATTAAAAAATCTTCCCTTGTTCTTCTTAAGGGGAAATAATGTATTCTTAAGATTAATACCCCATGAAGAAGATATTTTTATGTCTTGTGGGCTTTTGCAAGTGCAATTGAATTAATTACAAACGTGTTATCGAATCCGGCGGTGCAGGGGATCTCAAGTTAAATTAGTGTCTCTCCTCCTTCCCCAGCGGAGAATTCTAATGATCTAATTACCGCTGCAGCGGTGCACAATTACCGAAGTCGAGACCGGCATGACGATGACGCTCCTCCATCGTCCTCGTTTACTATACGTACATATTGCCGCACGAAACTATCTATGCAGGCGCTGGGCGCCGGAACTATTACCGATATGCAAAATATACGCGGATACATCGCGCCCCTTCCCTCCGAAGCTGCATAATTACGTTAAGCACAATCGATTGCGATTCGATAATCATCATACTCCTTCGCAACGCACGGTTGTAAACTCTTCCGTGTTCCCAACTTGATTATCCCGCAAGGATTACATTGTATTTTGTAACAATTACTATTTTAATAATCATTTCTAATGGAAGAACCAATTAATTTGTTTGTTGTACCTAAGTCATTGTCATATTTATGTTGTGCTGCGCTGTGCTTATTTTGCGCGAGTGATTTATTTACTTTTTTAGCAAAAATAAAAAAATAGTATCGCGTGAAAGGTTTCGGTGATGAAGTACCCGGAATGGGATGCATCCTAGTCGTAGGCCATTTGCAAATTGATAGACGGTGGGCCGGAAAACAAAAAGCGTCGTTTTTATCCACAATTTTTGGGAGCAAAACGCTGTCTCTTTGCGACGAAAATGAATCGCTGTCAACATCTATAAATTCATCTCGCTGTGCGCTCCCCATCCATGACAGCCGCCGAGGGGGAAATCTTTTAATTAATGGTTCAATTACGTCAGCTTAGTTTTAAGTGTCAAATTACTAACCCACACACATACTCATAGCACACCCAAGCGCCGCACCCTTTCGAACGAAACGAAAATATTATGAAGAAAAGCCGGATGAAGTCATTTGTAGTGCGCTACACAATATTTCACTCGCGTATGTAGTCTAGCGATAGAGGGTAGGTACATACATATTTATCTGCATATGTGCGATGTATGCAAAAGGTAACGCGGTAATTTACTGGCGGGGCGGCGACAGGCAGCATCTGTGCATTACTCACTACCACCCCCAACGGACGCCCTCCCGCGCACCAAGCGCGAGCGCTCCCAACCAACCCCC
>JARJDR010006212.1:0-11144 GCA_030264135.1 Myllaena sp. GC000078 | reverse complement strand
ATGTAACACCATCTCCTCAACAAACTAACTGAGCAACTGTAGATAAGCAAGTTTACCAACTCCGTCCCGCGGAGATCAGGTTATACTCGGGTAAGGGCAGTCGACAGCCTCTGCGGGGTCGGCCGCCAAGTGGTGAGAGAGTGAGAAAAGCGCTGGCGAAAACACGCGTGTAGAGCGTGATGCGCTCCCCCTCATCATGAAGTGGGTGGCTCCGTGTGCACCGTTGTATAGACTAGCGATCTTCCATTCTTTTTTTCTCATATGATTTTATAAAAACATTGAAAACCATACATTATATAACGGAGGTTTGTCGCCACCGAACGTGACGTTCAAGGATGCAAGATTGATAGAATAGGCGCGAGAGTAAGATACACTACCTAAACAAAGTTAGATACATCGGTTGGTGTAAAGGAGCGATAGAGAGAGGGAGATATATGTAAGCGTATTCTTCAAGGCGGTTGAGTTAGATAAATTGGTGTGACAAGCACCTTGAAGGGGGCCGTCCGGTCCGTTTCATTACAATGAAGGAGAGACAGAGAGAGGCCACAAGTAGGCACATGTTTCTACTGCTGCAAGAGGGGTTGGCAGTTCATCGGCGAATGCGGGAGAGTTGTGTTTACTTACGTTCAAAGGCAAAACCACCCACGCACGCAGCACGCATCCGCATGCGCAAGTCCACGCACCAAAATGCAATACGCAAGATATAAGATTCAAGATTTTGCTCTCACAGCGAAACTGATGAAAGCAGTGATTGAACGTAAGAAATTCATTCATTGTTAGCTGATAATTTCAGTCTTGTAGAAGTCCAAATTTTGCAAATAAATTTGTTAAAATGCCGGTTTGCGACTGGTGACCACATAAACAAAAACTCTACCGCGGGCGGCCATCAGTTTCGGATGAGGTAGCGAGGAAAGTTGATGATTTTTCCTGCAAATCTCTAAAACTACCGCGGACATAATTTTGATGACCATTTTGCAACTCCTATGCGCCTATCGTTTTTCTTTCGCCTCACTGCTGTTTGCATTGTGAATATTACTTGCCACAAACAATACTAAAGCTACCAATATCACATTTTATTTGAAAATATATCATCATCCGATTATAAAAACTATAATTTTACTAGTTATACATACAAATAGTTATGCTTACGGACAGCGTAATGCAGTTGGTCAATGAGAAACGACCAGAGATGTACATGGATATCCTACTGAAACGGCGCTCCCTGTATCTGATGACTGCTGATGACGCACACGGCGCGATTCGATTATACGCATACGCATGAAAATCTGTAGAACGCCTTGAGCATTTTTCGCGGCGCGTTTGTGCCCAAAGCACGCCGTATATCAGTGATGTGCCCGATCCCCAGCATAAGGACTAGGTACTTATTATTTACAAAGGACTCACCCCGAAATTGGGGGGTTTTTATGGAAGGGGAGCAAAATGGATGGTGTCGTTATTCCTGTTTCAGTACGCTTTTGATCCAGGTAAGGTACTTAGCGACATCGGTGAAGACCACATAATGGGAGGCATCGCACATGAACGTGTTCTGTAGGGCGACGCTGATGCTCACCAGGCCGCGCAGCTGCCACACTTCCCGTCCCGGCCCCGCCGACGTGCTCTTGGGGAAGACCATACCACCGCCAGAGTCGCCATTGCAGACAGATGTTCCTAATGGTTACAAATACTTAATAAAAAGTCTAAATGAAGTTTTGTGCTCCTACCATTCCGGAAACCTGCACAATATGTCTTGCTGGTGGTAAACCTCGAGAAGAAGTCCGGAAACGAGTAGATGCATGTCTCCTTGGTGACGACGGGCATTTTAGCCTGTGTCAACTCCTCGGTGACCTTGCCGGTTTGGTCAAAGCCCCAGCCGACCACTGTGCCTGGCTTGGCGAGGATGTTATCGAGCTCGGCGCCATCCGTCCACAGACAGACCGGACGCACGTAGTCGCTGTACACCACCGGACTCATAAGCTTGAGGATGGCAATGTCATTAGCGTACGTCTGCGAGTTGTACTGCGGGTGCGCGTAGATCACCGACACCTGCGTATCCTGGATGCCGGCGTTGCCCCACTTTTTCAGGTAGTACTTGCCGAGGTACACCACCAGCGAGTCGGGGTTGAGCGGGGTGGCGGAGCTCCGACGTGTTACGCAATGCGCAGCGGTGATAACGTGTTGATGGGAGACTAGTGACGCGCCGCAGATGTACTGCAGGTCGGCGCCGCGCTCGCGGTAGAGTGCGGCGTGCCATGGGAAGTCGCCCTCGCGCGTCGACTGCCCGAATGTGATCAACGGCCGGGGTTGTTGCTGTGTAATGGAAAAAGGTTAATGTTATCAATCTGGGGATATTTTTTTGCCTGTGAAATGCGTTCAAATAACTGATGGCAACGATTGGTTCAACCGGAAGACGTCCATGCTTGGCTCCAAACGCTCATTAAACCACAAACCACAATGTTCTGCTCCGCAACTGGTTCCTGGTCTGGATTGATTGGCACCCTCTCCAAAGGCATGTCTGCAGGTAGGCTGTTATAGGGATCGGGTACCCATTTCGGCGATAGTGATGTACTTGTTCGTATACGTCGATTGAGATTGCAGGATGTTTAATGAGCGTTTGCCAAGCGTTGTCTGTTTGTTTGTAAGCAAAAGATGAGGTAAGTCTCTGTACCACTCACCATAACGGTGCCGCATTCCGTCTCGATAGTGGGCCGCAAATGAGGACGAGATATCAGCTGAAAGTCCCCTTGGAAGATGTCGTCATCGTCATTACCGCCTCCCAAGCCATCGGCCCAACCGCCACTTGGCCGTGCACTACGCACAATACCAGCAATTAGTTATCATTTCATCATTTTAAGGTAAGAACATACTCTGCTGAAGAACCACCTCCAGACGAAGACGTCGCTGTGGGTGCTTGCGTGGCGCTACTGATACCACCACCGCCTCCACCATTGGGAACGCTCGTGATGGCTGCTGGTGTAGTCGCCTGCCCCCCGACGCACACGGGCTTCAAGTTCAATTTGAAGCTCACCAGTTTGGGCGCAGGTTCGCCCGGCGTGTATTTGACGTATAAGCGCACCGCGTACGGCGTGTTGGCTTTCAACTCAAAATGTTTGTTGTGGATCAGGTACTCTATGTTATCAGTGGTGCGTATCTCACCAAACCAGTTCTAAATCATTGTTAAATTTGTATACTTGATCGAAATTAATGTTGAGTTTGTGCTGGCTTACACCCAGTTGAACAGTGGGCTTATCAAAAAGGAGACGCAACCAGACGCCTTTCAGATCCATCTCGCTGAGGACCGTCAACACGCCATACCAGCGGTCATTCTCTGTTTGCGGCTCGTAGGTGAAGAGGCGAGGGCAGGGCGATTCCATCAATGCGTCGCCGGCTTTCAACGCCGCGAAGAGCAGCAGGATGCTGGAGATGAGTAGGTTTTTTGCATGCATCTTGCAATTTTCAATCAATCTGCAGAAAAGGTTTGTTACTTCATCGATCAGTTATGAAACCATCAATTACCTTTACTTCATTTATGATTTGTAAGTAATCATACAACGATCATTGCAAAGGACAAATCGTGATTATTACCATATTTCGCATATTATTGTTTTTTCCAAACGATTAGTTAATTAGTTAAGAAATGTCAATTTAAGTTATTATCATTAGCAGCTAATTTACTGAGTTTAAGAACAGTAGTGACGACGCGGATTTATCGGTTTTTTCCAATGACGTTAAAGTCAACTAAATTTTGTTACTTACCTTCAGTACATATACAATGTTCACCTTGTACTACGTGATCTGCATCAACTTATCTTCTTTTCTTCACTTCCTAGTTCATAATTTAAGACACAAACCGAAGAGAGCTTAAAGTTTTTCAAGTTGAGTGTTTGCAGCGACGTTAGCGTTTTCACAGCTACAAGGTTTACCATAAACTGCCCGACGAAGACTTGCTACTCGGCGCCGTACCGTTGCGAATCGTTTCGAAGAATACACCAGAGTCCAACGTATTATGCGTGCATTAACATACTATCAGCGATTTTCGTTTTGGTTTTGGGTAAGGCAAGTCCAAACTGGTTTTGGTATCATACCTACAAGTGCAAACCAATTTAGTCATCGATACACCATCAACATTTGAATACACTAACCACCGGAATTATGTTTTGTTATTTGAGCTAATCACATCTAAGACCTACTTGATACGGGACAATACACTTATTGGGCGTGTGTCCCCTGGCACGTAGCTCTAATACATAAGTGGAACAATTATTCCCTTTTCTGGAAATACCTCCAAAGTCACATTTCAAAACTTTTTTGAAACTTTTTGCATTTTGGGTTTAATATCCTCTATCGATCCTGAAGAAGTTTTAAAGTTATATCCAGATATCATGACTCTTACCAACGTTTTTAAGGTAAAATTAATCAATTTATTAGAAACACTATCATTTGATAACGTTTACCGTGAAGATCCAACACAATGGCGGTGGGCGCACCGGCTAACAACATCCTGCTGGAGCTGAGGGCCATTGTGGGCACCTCGCTCTTCAGGCAATCGGTGCGCATAGTGATACGCAACCATTTCCCGTGGCCCTCTGAGTGGAAGCGCGTTAAGGTGCACGGTTACAAGACGCGAATGTCCAAGCCAAGTCCTCATGCAAGCTAGGTATGTATTAGTATTTAAAATGAAGTCCATAAAAATACATAATAATCATACATCATCAATATCTATACTCATATGGTATTGTTGTATATTTCCCAAGATGTTGTTCATCCTCCTGCTTCACGTTAGCCTCACAATCAGGCTACACGTCTAGTCTGGCAGAAATATCAATGGTTACTTCCCCGATGCAGTTTTATTTATTGTTTTTAGGTAGTGGATTCTCTTGTCGATATCATCTTCAGTTTTAAACAGAATGAAGATTTCAATTTCTTTTACTCTATGTTTAGAAGTGGGCATTTTAATTTCCGAAATCGTCTATGCCAAACGAACACACTTTGCACAAACAATCGGTATAAACCACCAAATAAGCACGAATTACAAAATGTTTCGGAGCGATTAGAGAAAATCCCACAATTCAGCTCAATCATTTCTATCATTATTTTTAATTTTACATTATTTGAAATAATACATTTTTACACACAGATTGAATATTAATAAATATTTATATATGTATAGGTGTATATATAATATATATCACTATATTGTTTACATGTCCTAGTTAATAATATTAATAATGAAAATTTGTTATGACAAAAATAATGGTGTAGCGCCGATGATCATCTTATATGCATCCGCCGAAAAAACATAAATTGGTTTCTCTGCATTGTCATCCAAATAAATTAGTTTGCTTCACCTCCCTCTTGTGTAAATATCGAAGGGCTCGTTTAGTAATGTGCCGTCGAACTGGAGTGTGGATGGGTTTTGGTTTTGCGTCTATCGCAGTCGATGCAGTCTAAGAGTATGTAGTAAAAGCGCGCACGATGAGTATGTGTATTTGTTTTCTTCTTCTTTCCGCTCCCGCTCGAAGAGTAAAATAATTTTTTAATTATTAATTATATTCATAATGCAAACAGAGAGAGTCATTCGAGTTCACCATCCTGACATCAATACGAAACGAATTCCTAACGCGATCGGAAAGACATTGTGCGACTGATGTAACAATAAATGCCTGCTTAATAACTGGAATCATGTTGTACAATCCCTTAACGTCTAGTTAATGTATTAATTATTTCGCTCTTTTACTAAACTCGTTTCAAACTTCGACTATACATATTCCTAGTGCAATCGGTATTATTCGTTTACTATTTTAATCATCATTCGCAACAAATGACTTCTTTTTGTTTTTGGGGCGCAAGTTGTTCCTTGGGTTGCTGTTGTACAAAGCCGATTAGATGAGTGTATAATGCGCGATTCGCTAACAATTAGTATATTTATATTCATCTTTACGATATCATATTAATTTACTTCTTATTTAGTTCTTAGCAGTTATTAGTTTTCTTCATCTTTTTATATAATTAGCGAAGATTCGGTTCTTGTTTGCCTTCCACTGTGGAAATAACGCAGATTTACAAGGTAGGGCTAAACAGGTTCACGGGGCTTATAGACGGGTTCAAAGACAGGAGGAGGGCAGGAATAAGTCAAGAGTCGAATAATATAGAAGTGTGAATAGAGCTAAAAACTTATCATAAAACGTTACTTCACTAGATTTTTGTTTTTTTTTTTCATTCAACATTTTTGTTTTTGTGTTTTTTTCGCTACGTACGAATTGAATCGGTCCAATAAACCTGCTGTGTTGAGAGTCTGTGTGGCAGAGGCCGGCCGCGCGCCGGTGTGCATGCAAACTAACAACAGTTAAAACATTAATTCAATTAAACTTAACGCCTCAATCGTCACTTCATGTCAGTTATTGTGGATTGCGCTCGGTTGGTTCCATTCCCTTTCACGCATCCCTCCCTCACGCGCCTACAACGTACCCCACTTAACAATTAATCTTTTATCTAATGCTTTTTGCTTATGAATTTTTGTTTCATTGCCATTCACGCATACCGCACACACTAATCAATTATTCACGTAGTATCAATTTGTTAACATAGCGTTCTGCCCTCATCTTGTGTTGTTACCTAGTTAAATTATTTATGTATATATATCATCGCCATAAATATATGAAGTATGTACACACTTAAAATGTAACTATCGTAATATGTAATCAGTTTCCATTCCGCCTTCGTCTCCCTTAATGGTAGAATATAAATAGCAATGTTAATCGTCGAAACATGTCATTCGTCCATTCATTATAATATCGATCCAGAACACGTTGTGTTGTGTGAATTAACTTTTTTTTACACATTGAATGCGAACGACAATACGCTTTCCCATTTTGTATAGCTTAAACGTTACGTTTGGTGAACATTATATCATTTTCCCTTCGATGACTTCAAAAGTCGCCTCGAAGATTATACATTAGTTAAAACTAAAATGAGTGCTTCTTTATAAATCACTGAATGAACGCCGCCGCTGCTCGGCCATAGCGAAAGCAAACGCAATATAAAAAAAACCCTAATAAGACGCAATCTAACGAGATATACGGTATACAATTCACGTGTATGAGAAAGGTTTATGTATATAGAGATAAAAATGCATAGATTAATAAATACATATTACGAAAGTAAAGCGAACGCGAGCATCCGCGTTGGAAAAACTAATGCAAATAAACGCGCGCATAAAATGCCTGGAGAACAGCGTGCAATGAGTGTGGAGAGCATGTCGCACAAGGAGTGCTCATAGAAAAAACGGCTTCAGAATAGATTATAAATATTCGCGTTGCGTTCGTGTAGAAAACATCATATCTCGTCGTCTTAACAGTACAATGCTCATCGCTAGAGTATTATTGAATCCATATCGAAAAAGCTTACGATTAAACTGGGTTCCCCCTTCTTTGTTGTTTTCGCCACGTTTTGTTCTCTTAACAGGCGTGATTCCGTGTGTATGTGGTGTGGGCGGTATGTACAGAAATGTGTGCACGTGTAAAGCGTCGCCCGCATTGTTCCATCACTTAAATCATGTGTGACTGTGTCTGCTTTGAATTAAGAATTAACAAATACCGTATTGCAACGAAACCGATGTACATTGTACACATCTGTGAGATGTTTATTCGTTGGAACATCTTGGCGGTTTTGCCCAATTAATAAATATGTACAGCAAAATCATCATCGACACGGACGTAACTGGTAGCTGGTGTATGGTTTGAAACGAGAACTGCAGGGAGTGAGGAAAGGGAGTGGAGTAGTGGTCTTGTTTTTGGGAAACATAGCACCCGAATAGCGTCTTAAACGAAGACCTTAGCTAAGCCGTCAGCGCCGGCACTGGCGATGTAAGGTCTGGACGGATGAAAGGCCACGTCCAGGATGCTCTCGTCGAACTTCTTACGGTGCGCGGTGATCTCCTGCACGCAAGTCTTATTGTCCAAATGCCATAAACGTATCGAGCAGTCGTGCGATCCTACGAGAAACAAAAAATAGGCCGTGATTTAATAATTCAGGCGGCGACAGATGAGATGAACCGGTGAATAATTGACGCGACACTTACCTGAGAGCAGATATAGTCCGTTCGGATCGACCGCCAGACTGGTGACGGCATCCAAATGCGCGACCATCGAATGGACCATCTTGCCGGTGTTGTTGTCCCAGAAGCGTATGTGACGGTCTTCGTGTGCTGTCACCGTCAGCGGTAGTGTTGGGTGACACACCACCCGATTAATTTGACGACTAGATACACACAAAAAACGATTAATTCCATAAGGTTTTTGCCGATAACAAGAGTTTGGATTTTTACCTCGATGCGGCATTCGTCTCGCCTTCTAACCGCACCACCGGCTTGCCGGTCTCCGTGTCGAAGATGACGCAATGGGAGCTCGCAAACGCGCCCACTATCTTATTCGGTTCGTCGCGACAGAAGTCCACACTGCTCGGAATGCCGTCCGGCTCCGACGCGAACGTGTTTAAGAGCTGCACCTTTGCGTGCGGCGCCCACAGTTTCACCGTCCCGTCGGCGGAGCACGAGAGGATCTGCTGTCGCGAGTGCAGCACTGATAGACACCACACCGCGTCGGCGTGGCTCACGAGCGTCGTGTTCATCACGTCCGGCTCGTACAGGTCGTACGGGTCAATGTTGGAGTTCGGCGTGTTCCAGCAGTGGATGTTGCCGTCCAGCCCGCCCGAGTAGCAGTGCTCGCCGGTGCCGGACATCGCCAGGCACAGCACCGGACCCTGATGGCAGCGGAACGTGTACAGCGGCTCCACGTCCAGCGACGCCGACTTCTTCGCCGGCACCGTCTTCTGCAGGTTCCACAGCTTGAGCGTGTGATCCTCGCTGGCGGTGATCAGCACCGATTCGGTGGGGTGAAACGCGAGCGCGCGCACGCCGTCGAAGTGGCTGCGCAGCGTGTACTTGGCGTTCCACGTCTTGCGAAACGCCTCCTTGTTACTCGTCATGTCGTAGGAGCTCTCCGCCTCGTTGTTGACGGTGAGCTGCGCCAGCTCGCCGAGGCCGAGGCTGGCGTCGACCTGCTCGTCCTCGTTGAGGCCGATAGGTCGGCGCTGCTGGCCCTGCGGAAAGTTGCCGATGCCCTTGCCCCAGTCGGTCTCTCTCGCCTTGATGTTGTCCTGTCGCTGATCCTCCGACTCGGAGAGCAGATTCAACTCGTTGAGTACCTCCATGGCTTCGGCGTCGACGTCGTCGCCCGCTTTGCGCTTGACGTCCATGTCCTCCGGGTAGATGCAGACTGACTCTTCGCTCATGTCGTCCTCGTCCTCGGTGTCCACGTCGCCGCCGGTGAGAAAATCCAGGTTCGCCATCACTGCCGCCTCTGTGTCGATCATCATCGCCTCCGTCAGCGAACCGCTTTGTGTTTTCTTCGCTGGTGTTCGGCCTGCTTAAGACAGACAATGGATTGACATCGATATTTGCGAACGGCGACATGCAAACCGAGGCCATACCTTGCGTTTCACTCGCCCGTTTGTTCGTTTCATTACCATTTATTGAACCGCCGTTGTGGTTCTCCTCCTGCTCGCCGTTGTTGTTGAGGCCGAGCAGCGCTCGCACACGCGTCGACCGCACGTCGATGATGCGATCGGTGTAGCCGATCTCCTGCAGGTACTGCCGCAGCAGCTGCCGGCCCTGACGCCAAGTGGCGTTCGACACCGACGTGTACGGCGTCTCGCTGTCCATCTGCGAGTCGACGTTCAGACTCGGGTCGTCCACGGGCGGCTTCATGTCACCTTGTTGCAGGTCGACGCCGTACTTGAGTTTGTGGAATTTGGCGCGCTCCTGCTTCAGCGCGTACTCGAGCATTTTGATGCGGCGCACCAGGTCATTCTTGAGATTCTCCTGGCCCTTGCGCTCCCCTTGCAGGAAAGCTATTCTGGCCTGGATTGTGTGTGAAAGCAAACCGAGTTCAGTGCATATTGGACATGCTCTACTTGCGGGGGCAGCCTACCTGCAATTCGGCTTTGTCAACCTCCCATTGCGAGCGCTCCAGCTCGAAGCGGGCCCACTCGTGCTGGATGAAGTGCAGCACGCCCGGAATCGAGTACTGCGCCTTCGGATTGTCCTCCATCTGCTTGTTGTTGCCCGCCTGCGGTCCGCCCAACTGGGCGCCGTTCTGATGATTGAGCGCATCCTCCATCGCGGCGACTCGTCGTCGTCCGCTGCCGCCGTCGCCTGCTCCACCACAGCCACCAAGCACACGCGCCGACGATGCTCGCGAAACGCGACCGACTGCTCCAGGCGGCTAGCAATGCGCCATTTTCTCAGTCGGCCAGTGTTGGGTAGCCCCGCGTATCGGGTTTGGGAGGCGAATCGCGACGAAGCCGAATTCGCGAACGAACGCACGCACTCAGGCTCACACCGCGAGCGTCGTCGTCGTCGGAGTCGTCGGCGACGTCTCGAGAGATCGCGCGCGCCGCGCGCTAGACAGAGCAGAGCGAACAAGGGAGGAGGTTGTTGCACGGAGGCGAAATTCGCGCACACGGCCACGCGACTCACGCACGGCGGGGACGGCGGGCGGCGGGTGTGTGTGGCGGAGAGGAGGCCGGATTCGCGAGGTCGTCGCGGCAGCCGCTAACGAGAAAGCATAGCACAAACCCGGCACTCGCCCAACGATGGCCCTTTATCACCCTTTATGCGGTGGCGGCGGAGGCGGCTTGCGCACGGCGATGAAACAAGCTCGGCTGCTGCTGTTGCTGCTTCTCCTGCCACTGCACGGCCATTGATAATATGCAGTCGGCTCTTCGGGCCTGCTGCTTGCGGTTGTGTGCGTTCGCCACAGACGCGCGTTGTCTTTCTTGACGTTGTGTGAAAACGCCGAACGGTATCTTTCTCACAGGAACTGTCGTTGCGCACTGGGTTGTACAATGGCTTTGATGTCACTACAGTTGCCTATCGTAAATATCTATTGAATGAATAATGTGTTCAGTAATGTTGCTAATGGTAACCGAACGTTACTAAGCACATTATTATCAGAAAACGTAAAACGTCGATATATCAGGTGCGTTAGTTAGTTTTAAGGTTTTTCTTGAAGATGGTGCCAAAGTTATTAATTGCAATGAATAATACGGCAACCTGTTCATGCTGAAGCCTCATCATTAAATTTTAT
>JARJDR010006206.1:0-12434 GCA_030264135.1 Myllaena sp. GC000078 | reverse complement strand
GTCTTAAGAGTCGACGAGCGATTACACAATAGCGAACATATGTTCGCTGAGTCCTGAGTGCGCATGAGCTGCTTAGCGCATAACGTAACCTGCGTGAATCATAATGGCATGAATCTACGCACACACAACAATCTCCTCGCCAATCAAAAAGCGTCGCGCCGCGGCATCGATGATGGTTAGCGAGAGAGGCCTATAGTAAGGGGGTTTGATGTGTAACGAAATTACGTTTACGCTCTGTGCAAATTTCTCCCAGCAAACTTTCTACGTCGATAATAACACCTGTATACAAAACGTTCCTCTCTGTCTCTCTGTCTTGCCTCCTCGACTAATGCGAGAACAATAATACGCACAAAGTGGCTAGGACAAAAAGCGTTACGCTATGAAAAGTAAGACGAAACGAAAACTGCGATTAAAAATTTAACGACGGTGATTAAAATCAAAATTAGCATCTGTACGAAAAACGATTATAAAAGAAGAGAACAAAGAAGCGAAACAACGACGAAGGTGGAGGAAAGAACGAGGTCTGAAGTCTGAATCATCATCTCGTGGATTTCTTTCGGGTGCGCAATTTACTAAGCAAACCTAAGGCGACGATGTTGTAATACGCCCGCCCGCACGTGGCGCTGGATGCGGAAACAATCAAACAATGGTCATGATGGAGATCATCGCCTTATGCGTAATGATGTAACCGTGATGTAGCGCAGATGATCAGAGTAAATAAACAGTCTTTAAACTATCTAATTATTTCCTAACGGCTCCAGCGTTCATAAAATTAAGAGTAATTGATGGTAGAATTAATTAAATTGTCACACAATTGATGTATTTAGCATACCGGAAATATAAATAATACTGTTATCTTCGTTAACTCATGGCTAAACTCAAATCGATTAGTGGTCGTTCCATTTAAAGCGGATGACCAATAATCGATGGATTCAAATCGATTAAATTTCTTCTTACAAGTATTGTTAAGTCTCTTTAACACTATCGCAGTGCAAAAAGCATTTGCTGCGGATACTTATACATTATTATTATGACGCGGTTTAGAACGTAAATAGAGCTGAACGAACGAGCAATGCGCGCGCATCGGTACTCAGCCAAGTGCGGCATGTAGGCAAATGTATGCCGCGTCGATTGAGATGCAATTAAAATGCTAATACGGCGCACAATAAATAATATTATGCATATGTTGTCGATTGGCTGGGAAATGCAAAATCGGACAGCATGTAACAATAGACACTTGAACTTGTTCCGACCATATCCAGACTTGCATTGCAATCTATCATTCTTCATAAGAAAAATTGGAATAAAAATCGATAGTTTCTTTGTCTTTGTCATTAAGTTAATAACGAGTGATTGCATTATGTCAAGGATAATTTCCGTAGTGTGTAAATATCAACAACACCTTTTTAAAGTGACTTATGGAGTGTACAACACGCTTTTGGTCATATGAAAGCAATTTTTCAATAATTAATTTCACCTTAAATCGACCGACATCGTAGGTTGATTTTAATAATCATGATGATTTCCTGGCGCCTGATATGTTATTAACTTTAGCCGAACGTAACAACACCACCAGCCTAAATGAAAGTAAACAGGCGCACACGAGTGCTGAGCGCGCAAATTGCAAATGTCACGTAAACCACCAATTACGACACCTCGTATTATTGTTCACTTCTGGGCGCAATTAATTATTACATCAAAGACTTCTCACACCATCAGCATCAATTTCAACTAATTTTTGATGGTCAAATATTGAATTTCATTGACGATAAAAAGACTAAATCAACTAATCGGCAATTTCGAAATTAACCTACATACATAAATCCAGCATCCTGACGACGTAACTGCTAATAACCCGCTGCGCTGTACGCAAAAATCAACTAGTCTTCATCAACGATCGTTAATTGCACCGCGCCGCGCGGCAATTAAGGACGATTTGATTGGCGATCGATCCGAATCGATGTGAAAGTGATGCAAATTACCACCAATCCACCCGCCGGCAATCTAAATCCGTTTCAGTAATACGATTTCTATTTTAACGAATTGAATTAAAATATGGTTACAATTTACAATTTTATGCTGGATGATGGTAAAGTTTTGAAATAGTTTTGTTACCTATATGACCCTCTCGACGCGCAACAGCAGCATAGAAATCTCTTCATCGCCGGCATGGTAACTCTCGCGCAGCTCTTATCTACGCGGCGCGTATGGAATTCATCTCCATGCGGTGCTGGTTGAATAATGCATGGAACAATGCGGAGGCCGCACACATCCTCCACATGCGCACACACGAGATCACCATCATCATCATCCACACGGTGTGCGTACGTATAAAAAATCCGCGTCGCGAGTTGCCAGTTGCGCAATCAGCTCGAGCTCTTTTGATTCACATACACACCATTCCACCAGGCTGTATTACGTACAAAGTGTAATCTCGCCACTTTTGTTACTTCTATTATGGTTCGCTCGGCGGCTATTACCACTATTTTTAGAGCGTCTAAATTTTAATCCACAATAATTTCTCCGTAAATGCACTGCACGTAAGCCAGCAATGAAATGCTCTGTGCAGTTAGTGCCGGACTAGGTCATGCAATAAGAACGCATCGCGATTACGCATTAAGATGACCATTTCACGACTCGCCGCAAAGTGCACATTCGCGTTTCACAATACTATTTAAAAGCCGTCTTGTAGCAATATGCACGCTAATGGCACTCTCCACGGATGGCTAATTAAACTTGTTGCATTTCAGCACACAAAATTGATGAATCTGAATAGAAAACTAGCTTGTAGGATCGCCGGATTACAGGTGCGACCGAAACGCGTCCGTCCGGTGCGCGCACTAACGACCTGCCCTGCGCCGCGAGGCAGGATCAATCACAACTCGCGACTGCTATGGAATTGGTGCGACTGTGACTGACAACGATAACGATTCGTATGTGCGCTATGATTTCCTATTTCAATTTTACAACAACTAGCAACGCACGCATACAAATATAAAATAAATTACGGCGGTTGGGTATAATTTCGCATCGTCAGGTTGACGAAGGAAAAATGTTATTACGCAAAACGTAACACGAGTGAATCAAACATACATGCATTACTAGTCATTGGCAAACTGATCAAATTAATCAATTAAATCAGCGCCCGATAAAGTTAATAGGAATGCAAAGAATTAAATAATATAAACGTTGATAAGACATTCTTGTTGAAGAGATAACATTGCGAAATGCCAAAGGCAACGCAAATTGGATATTAAAGCATAACCGGTAAGTAAGTCGAGATACATTTCAACTCGCAATGCAACTTTTTACGCACATTGTTGCTGCCATAATCATCGGAATCAGCGATCGAAACAGAGCGCACCCGATCTAATTATCGCCCGAGCGGCGAGCACGATGATGATTATTACGTTATCAACGAAAAATATATGCGTCGCGGTTCGCGGTGCAGCAAAGCACTCGCCTTCAATGAATACTAATCCCCGGCGGCTTCCTCAAACCAATCCGAATGAAACGAAGAAGTTGCGAATCATATCGCTAATTATTTAACTAAGATCTATATTTCTCGAAAGCCACCATATCCAATTAGCTATAAAATTAGCAATCGTTTACGTTAGTGGCTAGCCAAACCGGAAATTTAATCAAATAATCAGATTTAATGTGCAGAGCGTTGGATGATCAGCGACCGCCCAGCCTGACTCCATTCATTCTATTGTCTCATTGCTGCTGCTACAATGATAGTGATCAACCGTTATATTGTTATTGTTTTTTAATAGAAGTAATGGCGGTCATGTATACAATGTAAGTTGATGCTTACGCGTATGCAAACAAACGCATCACGATTAAAAACACTAACGTACGAGAAAAAGAAGCAGAACAAGAAGAAGAAGAAGAAGAAGACACAAATGATGATGAAGCATAGATTGCGTCATCTGCATTTTATTGACCGATGAACTTTGAACTCAAAAATTGAATTAAGCCCATTTTAACCAAAGATTAATCACGCGTCGGTCTAGAAATTTTGAACGCATACAGATTTAATTTCGGATAAGATTAATTGCTCTGCCCCCGAGACGCGCGAGTTTATTTATGTCATTATTCGAAAAATCCAAATTTAGTCTAGTCTAGCCGGTCCGAGTCCTCACACTCTATGATCATAAAGTAATTATTAACTAATTAGGATTGAAGATTTCCAGATTCTTATCTGTCATTATCTATGGCCCGGCATCAGGCAAACAGTGACCGCATACTAATTGCCCAAGTCGAGCATCAATTAACAGTAAATAAGTAACACGATTTCGCTGCTGTCGGCGATGGAAAAGAAATTAACCTTAATGCAAAAGTAATGAATAATTAAACAAGAATCACTTTGAATTCGACAAAAAAGCACGAGCAATAAATGGTTCAAACACCTTGTAGGTGAAATGAAACGCGAGTGCTTCGCACAATACATACGTGCGGTGATTGAAAATGCGGGTGGATGGATCATACTCGTATTTACGTCCATTATTCTTATTGTTAATGCCGACAGGCGTACGGGATGTGAATACGCAATGTACGCTTCACCTGCGACGCGCATTTACGTGGCGCGGAAGTCCATTGACGCATTGACTAAATAATATTCGATCTTGCGACGTCAATTTTAATTAAGTGCTGCCTAATCCAAATGAATAGCATTTTGCAATCCGCAGAATAACCGGAGACTGTTTTTCTAACAATACCTGTTAACACGACAAACAAATTAAAGGCGTGAGTCATGGCAAAAACAGAAAACGAAACCGCACGATAAATTTCCAGAATAACAACATTAATTACTAAAAAAAAGTCCCATAAATGGGCGACCAAAACACATCAATTTTGATTACCCGAGCTATAAAATTGTAAGGTTATAAATCGAATTATTGTTAACAATGTAAGTAAATCAATGCAATGAAATGCGATCAAATCGAACGTTCGATGTGAACGGACGGACGTGTGCCCGACCTTAAACGCGAGGTTAATTGGCTCAAGCGATTGGTTGTGTGTGCCTGTACCTGACGGTGGTAACATGTTTGCGAAAGGGCGGCAGGCGGGTGCACGCCTCCGTGACGGTGACGAAGCGGCTGGTGTGCTGGTGGCGCGTGGTGCACACCACCCGCACGCGTTCCTGCAGCCGCGAGTGGTGCACGCGCACCACGGTGTGGTGGTCGCTGACGATCGAATGATGCGCGGCGGTCGGCATGTCCCTGACCACCAAGTGACCGCGCATTATTATACCAAGCGAAAGTTAAATTCGATAATCCACAATTTAAATCAATCTACACTATCACGAAAACAAAACACAACTGTTTCGCTAATTCCACATTGACGTCTGGTTGTTTGCAAGGGTATTGTTCACTAATAACCGCAGCCGATTAATATTAATCGATTGATGGGGGCGATTGTTTTCGGCGCGGAGAGAGAAATGGTGATGCACGCACGCACGAACCGAACGTGACTGAACGCGATGCGATGCGCGGATGCAATGTCGCGCGATGGCAAATGCAAACAAACACAACAAACGCCCGCGCGCGCCCGCTTTCTCGTACACCGAACGAATGGCTTCTTATTCAGCCGCTGATGTTTATTTTTATCACCAGCATATGTAGATTAAATTCTCAACCACTCAATTTTATTAAAAATTATTTTTGAAGAAATAAATTACTAAATTCATCAAATATCGATCACCGGTTTGATTAAAAGCGGGTACTCGGTTCACATTTTGCACAACGCGCGCATACCACTCCACTCCACTCACAACTATCCCATTTGAAATGCGCGAAATAATCAAGTCTACGCGAGGAGAACGTCGGCGCGCGACTGAGAACGTTACCAAGTGAACGTCTTGGCATTTGCGCACCGGAGCTCACCGCTGATGATGATGACGCCAACAACGACGGCGACGGCGACGGCGACGTCCGAGTCCGAGAGCAGAGCGCGTGTATGCTAAACTCGCGCACAGCGAGGTGTAATAAGTAATCACTTGCGCGCTAGAAATTGTACATTGTAATGAGTCCACCACAAGTCAACCGCTCGCCCATTTGTTAGTGTTGTGCGCGTGCACGAATGACGCCTACGTCCAACGTGCGCTGCTTATTGCTTATTACCGATGCAAATACACAGGCGAGAGCTATAACTGTGAAGGTAATGATTGATGAGGTTGTACTAACAGCCTAACAGCCTACCAGCACCGAGAAGGGGAGACGTTATGACGTCATTAAGAGTCCTTGATATTTGTATCATCTATTTTGAAGTTTGAATTACATTGCGACTTTTTGATATCCTGTTTCCCGGATATACTTCCTTCTCTCCTACTTTCATTAACATATTCAACATCATTATTTTCCCGTCAATAAATAGTTATTATTTTTCTACAATTACATTTTAAACGCACTTATTCCAAGTTCGTTGCAAAGAAATTACTCACTAATTATATATGCAGGCGACCGATATATGTGGGCATCAAGCACCGTCAATTTGGTTGTTTAATATGCGATGTGGGTGCGAAAACCAACGGTTACACACGCATGTGCGCCGCCGCGCATGAATAACGATGATCATCGCTGATGATGACACATACGAGTAACACCCCACTCAAATTTGACCAATGACTGTACTTAAGTCTCCCGAAGCAGTACTTTATATCTGATGTCGAATTTAAGTAAATAAACTTGCACTTAATTTGGTGAACGAAAAAAGTGATGTAAGAAAAAGGAAAGGTAATGGCGTGGGCGGATCGGAACCACATGGTTCGAAAATCGCGTAAAAAATTGATAAATTATACAAAAGTTGAGTGTATACATCCTGCAACATTGTGTATCCGCATCCACCATCCTTATTTGAATGTAAAGGTTTTGTCTTGAATTTAAAAAATTCATATTTGGGATGTTTAAGTGCACGCCGCGCCAAGTGTCTAAAAATACACAGTCGAGGAGATATAATCGAGCAAAGAAAAAACTCTGCGGGAGCGCGCACTCTGCTAATAATAACATCCAGCTACAAAAGTATTCAGGGAGAGTACAGAAGAAAGAAATTCTTCATGCAATTCAATTAAAAATCCTCCAAAGCGATATCATTAATTAAATTCAATCTTATTTAGCAAAATTGCGACGACTTTCAATGCGCATTGTTCGGCAACATTGTACCTATATTATTAGAGAAGTTGTAAGTTGAAACAAAAGCGCGGCACGGATCGATAGTTATACCGCAATATCAACTCGTATAGCATTACAACATGTGACCGCTATAACCACCCACCCTCGCCCACACTCGCGCGTAAATGCCTCCTGCATTACGACGGCATAGAAATAGAAACAAACCCTACATATGCTCGCGATCAGATTTTACCACGCGAAAATATCCAGGGAACAAACGCCACGCTGAAAGATGGGCTGGGCGGACGTGCTGAAGTGGAGGGTGTAAAATCCAAGCGCATAGTAGGACTTTTGTAGGTAAACCCTAAAACCCCCCGGAGACGACGACGTGACAACTACTTCTTTCCACCTTCCACACCCACGTTTGCGTTATTGTGTTATTTCAACTACCCGCACACGCGCTCGCTCGCTCCTAGTTTGTAGCATGAATATGCACGGAAGCATTTCATCGCACGTGCATGCGCAAGATATGAAATATGGAGAGTGCAAAAGTGGAAAGCTAAGGCCTACATCGCAGCCGAACGAACAAAGACCGTCGGAGGTATTGTACCAAGAGTACCTCTTCGCCTGGAGAGCATCTACTTTGCTAAACCGAACCTTTTCCCGAGGGAGAACGAAAGGGGAGCAACAGCGGGACGGGAAGAAAGGACTTGAACCTTTCTCAACCAACATTTTATAGTTATCCCAAAAATTACCGAAACTTAAGATTAGGAGCGGACCCTCCTCAGTAAATTATAACCGCGCCATGCATCACCTGCAAACATGGCTGGAAGTGGTCCGCCCGACTCGGGTTAGTTAGAAAGTTACGACCGAAGGGGTGGGAAGATGCGCGCACCGGGAAGAGTTGGCCGCCATTGGCGTTGCGTTGCATCCCGCCAGCATCCGTGTGGGGTGATTCACGCTTTGTAATCAATACGTGCTGATAGCCCGCCGCCGACGCGGAGCAGAGCGCTGCCATGCCACCGCCCCAAACGCGCCTGGTACCGAGCAACCAGCAATGTGCTCTCCTCACGTGCGACAGGATATCAAGTGCAGAAATGCATTTACGCCCCTTTTGTGCCGGCAGCACGATTACAATTGATAAAAAAGCGCCGGCATAGCGTCAAGTGACACTTTCTATTTGGCGCTTCGAAATTATTCCTCGACAAGAAAAAGGCAGCGTATGGTAAAAAAGAAACGTGTACCTTTCATCTCAATGTGGCATTTGTTTAAAGCCATAAAAATCACCAACTGTCGGTTTGAATACTGTCGGCGAATAGATAATATTCAATATTTAAATAAATTGACCGCCAAAGGTAGAAATGCGCGTGCCAGGCACTTTCACTCCCGGCGCGGATGACTTTCACGTCGATTGGAAAACAATACGAGCCGGTCAGCTTAGAAAATAAATACGTATCGACAGGCGGCGCCGATGATATTGCAACCGAGGAGAAAATTGAAACTCACCACGGACGATACTCAAAACGGAGAAACATTTTCTTACCTGCAACAAAAAGAAAACATTAGTATTAGTATGTCACATAAATTTGTTACTCTTAAAAACTGTTCCCAGAGTTTGATATATTATTTCTCACGCGACATTGACGTTTGTTTCCATGCAATTACGGAGTTAATTGAGATTAATGACAAAATAAGAACTTACTGAAAGTTAAAAAACTATTTGTTTATTAGTCGAGACTCCGGATATAACTAACCCAAAGTATAATAGCATTCAAACTTTCAAGAAACTAGACGGAATGACGTCCGAATCATTACGAATCAATTCCGTTTCCTACGCAATATTGATGCATATGCGGTTTTCTCAGTGATGAATAATCACAGTCAAATTCGTGGAACCAAAGAGTATGATATAATATGTTCAATCTATTTAAATATAAAGAAATACAAAAATAGATCTTCGTGACTAAGGAAAGAGTTAAATCGTTAAATGTAATAAAATAACTAACTATAGGCAACCTTTCCTGCCAACTTTACTCAGTAGGTGGGAAAAGCTACTGAGCAGACTTGAAACATAGGCAACTTCTTCTTCCACGCAGCCAACAACTTCTTAACTTGCAAACAGCCAACGGATAAATATATCCACAGATTCGCAGCCGAGAGCACATCGAAGCCGATAATGATGATGAACACATGAACGCAGCAACGCCTAAGTAGGAGGCGGTAAGCAGAGCGAAGAGTCGGTGGCGGCGGCGGCACGCGCATCAGTGCGTGAAGGCAAGTTAAAAGCGTTGGCGGCATGCGTCTCAGTGGCGCGCAGGACACAGACCACATTATGTACATGTGTATAGTGTATATCTATAGCTATCACCATCACGCCCGATAGATCATCCACTTCATGTAATATTCAATAATTTATTTACTCGCTTTGCCGCGCACACGCGTCGCAATGCCGTCCCGCCGTCCTTTTATCCCTTTTTCCAGCTATGAAATAGCACAGAGCGACAGACAGGATAGTAGTAAATGTTTCCGTCCTGCCATCTTCACTTCCTCAATGCGCAGTTAATAGAAACAAACCGCGAACTGCGCAAGCTGCGGCGCGTTAAGCCAAGCGCACAGACAAGTGGGATCTAAAATTAACTAAATTGAAGTTGAGGAGGAAAAAGAGTTCGCCCACTTAATCTTGCAACACAACACACAGGTAGAGAGAACGAGTCAGGTGTAATCAGTCTTTTTCCTAGACCGAACCATTACAGAGTCTAAATATATTACCCACCCCATGTCCGCACTCTGTCTTCTTCCTTCTTCCGTCTGCGCGGGGAAGTAATGGCAGACGAAAGCAAAAGGAAGGGGGATGATAAAAGATGAGGGGGAGCCATACCCATGCGAGATCGATAAATCGGGCTCGATTTTCGGCTAGCGCTCTCTGGCTGACGCTGACGGTTCGATTTAACGAATGACGTAACTTATTTTCTAACACATGTTACCGATTTCACCGCCAATGGATCATATTTCATCTTGTTTAAACATTTACGCAAATAATGTGTTATCTAATCGTCGGGCACTTTTAGCATGCAAACGAAATAATTAACAATTGCAAACAATGCGGAAAAAATCCCCCGCCGCACACAACTAAGTAAATATACAGTAAATAGAACAAAATGTCATAGTCGCATAGAAATTCTGCGGTTTGCTAGAAGGAAAATACGCACGTTTCGTAAGCGATTTCGCATCGGGAAGGTAAAAAAGCGTTTGCGGTTAAGGACATATACCGGCGCGTAGGCGTGTGCGCAATCCACCTGGCTATTGTAAATGTTGACGCGACGACTTTGCGTCATCTGAGTGTTGTGTGTGCAACACACACACACACACCGACACCAGCATCGCAAAACCTACGCGAATTTCGAATCTAGGACTTGACAAACCACAACAGCAACAAATAAATAATTGGCGAATCAACAAAAATAAACTAAATCGCAATTGTATTTGTTTAGTACTGATAGTCGCGCGAGCAAAACTTAAACAATGCCGCAAAACGCGCATTTTGCAATCGATAGCCAGCAATTAGTCAACGTTTATAGAGCAACACAATCGATGTGATTAATTCCGATTGTTATCAAATTGTTTGTGTGACGGCAACTGATAGAAATACGATTGTATTCTGCGACCTGGGGGGGGGGGGGCCAATGTCGTTTCGTACCTGAGACTTATTCACCGTTGCGATAGCGTATCACTCCGACGCACAATAACACGCCATCATTTTGGACCGGTTGCCGCCGCCGCCTCCAAAGCGGCGGCCACACTCACGTGATGATGGAAAACATTTCACATTTTCACATTTTCACACATCACGCCACGTAATCCGTAATCTTAGCAATGGATTGAATAATATTGTTAGAATAGTAATTGTGAGAGATTGTCAAAGCACGCACGCACGACAACGACGGCGATGAGCTGCTGCTTGCTACAGGGACGAAAGGACAGCGGATGCTCTCGACGGCTCTCTGAGAGACTATGATGGTGGCGGCGGCGGTGGCGCACGCGTCGTTCGTACACTGCTCCCCTCCGCAAGGCCGCCACGTTGCAACGTCACGAACCAACGTACACCGAACCACCCCCGCACCATGTTTGCGTGGGTGTCCTACGGCGAAGGGGGAATCGAAACGGTTGGGGGAGAAACGGCCGTGAAGGTCGCGTTTCTCCGATTCCAAAGAGGGTGGCATGCAAGGCGCAGAAAGTTCTCTCTTACCAAAGAGAACAGTTCCGGTTTGCTTTGGGATTATAATGATGAACAGTTGAAAAATGCGCAAATAAAAAGAGGGTCGTTGATTAAAAAATTCACGATGATTAAATTTAGAAAGAAATTGATGCTTCCGGGAAATATTAATAATATTAAGCGGAAGGAAGAAAAATGTGTTCCTTCTTCTTCACAGCGGAAAATTTAATCAAGGTCGCAATTAGTGACCATGATTCGGCCATAAGTATACACACTCTATTAATTATGTGATCGTTGAACGTGTAATAGTTTATACGATTTATTGACACGCGCTGTGCGTTGAGCTTGAGGGTCACCACTGTTTTCTCCGCGCCAAAAGGTGCCAACAAGGTGATACGCTTGACATCATCATCAAACTATTTATGGTTTCATTTCATTAACATTCGAGGCCGCACTAAAATTCATTTCAAATATTAGATAACAGTCGTTGAGTAACGATAAAAATTATTGCAAGAAAAGAATTGTATGAGAATTGCCATCGATCGCCTCTTTCACATTTGAATCCGGAGAGAAAAAGAGTATTTCCGGAAGGAAAAAAAAGAAAGAGAAAGATCGACCCACTGTGCGATATGATGATAAGATATCAAGCGAGAAGGAAAAACGCGATGATAAGGGATGCCGCTCGGCGAAATTACATATTGCAAAGCGTAAAATGTCAGCGCCAAGAAGAAAAATCATCGAATATGAAAAAAGAACAAAAGCATCCACAGCAGTGGCAGAAGCAAAACCGCAGAATTCGCAGAAGCGAGCAGCGATATTTTCAGCATCTCCAAAGGACATTAACATACGAATGCTATTTATTCGATCCATTCAATTTTCCTTCCCTCCGTCCCGAAAACAATCCCAAAGTGTATTCAACTCGCCCGTCCCGACCGTTTGTTTTCGTGTATGGTTCTTCTTCGCTTTGTTTTTCGTCCTATTTCCGTTGTGTGTGCTTTACGCAATTTGCTAATCTAGTCTTACAATATGTTTCATTATAGAGATTATGTCGGCCTCATCATAAACGAACCGAGTTGTAATCGTAATAAAGAAGAATGCCTTCGTCTTGA
>JARJDR010006205.1:0-11131 GCA_030264135.1 Myllaena sp. GC000078 | reverse complement strand
GCGGTAAACAAATATTAGTTTGCAACGTGTCCGAGGACGAGCTTTTAATGTACACATTGCATGGGCGCCGGCAGCCGCGTCACAAACATTCAGCAAATGCGGAAAACTACCACCGCCGCGCGCGCAGCAAACACACAATCCGTACGAAGGGAAACGAAAAACAACCACCAAGCCAGCAGACAGGAGGAGGCACAAAAAAAAGGAAAAATGTGGAAAATCCATCGTATCGAAAACCTTTTTCGTCCTTTTCCACCACCGTAATATTCCCTTATTAGAAAATGACAGTCGGTGGTTTTTTTTTCTGCCCGGGCGGCAAATAAAAATATATTTAGTCCGCGCTAAGATGTTTGGCAATGCGGTTGCGCTTCTTCGACGGTTTTTTTCCTGGCCTTCATTGTTTTCTCAACCGAATTTATACGTGTTTGTCTTTCATTATCTGCACCCGCGCACGGAAGGAGGAAGGAATAACACACGGACGGGGACAAAGGAAAAAAAAAGACGAAAAAAATCCTTGGAATCGAGGTCAATTGTTTGATTGTCTGAACTAATACAATGATGATGAGGACGAAGGAAACAAATTTAATTTCGTTCATCAACGCGTTTGAGAAGTAAAATATTATCTATCAGTAAGGAATTTCTATTTGCCCAACGAATAGAAATTCTGTTTGAACTTGCAGAACAGAGAAGGGTGCGTCGTTTCCGGCGCGAAATTATTTTTTAGCGCCGCCGGCTCATTTGCTCAGCGCCCCGACCGTCGTTTTTCCGCTTCTCCTCCAATTAATCCCTTCACACTATACGGCGGGGTGCGCGTCACAAAGCCAAAGCGAGCGGCTCGCTTTCTAATTAAATTTATCAGTTTTCGCGTCTTATTATCATCTCCAGCCCGTCGCCGTCGCCTCCACCGCCACCCACTTCACCATCCAAACGTTTTACATAATTATATTGAAGTTTCAGAACGGATCCTTCGTGAGTGATTTTCGTCATTCCTTCGTCGACAAATCCTATTTTCATATTGTTCACATTCAAAAGTTTTTAATATATATATATAGTGCGTATGTATTATTTATGGGAAGTTTAGCGCCCCGCCGAAATGATAAGCAAACTCGCGTCTCGCAGCGAAACTTTTGCTGTTTTAGCTTTTAACCCTTAAAGCCGCCAAAACAAATTTATTTGCGCTGCTCGCATATGGAAATGCATTAAGAATGTTTCGTCAGCGTCAGCTTAACTCCGAAATTTTTGACGCAAAGTTTAAATTAAATTTATAATTGCGTATTTTAGGTTTCAGCAAATTCAATTCGTGTGTTTTATTTCACGTAATATTCAATTTCGTCAAACGTTTTGCCGTACAGTCATCGGCAGGAGAACGCGTTTTGGTTGTGTGGAGTGAGGTGAAAGGTAAAAGCCGGCTTTCCCCATCGCGCTGACGTTTCCGGGGTTATACATATTCATTCGCGCATTAGGTGAGCGATGCTTTTCGGAGCGTAATGCCTCAAATTCACCTAATACACACATACTTTGCACTTAGTCGCAAAAGGGGTTGGCTTTGTGTCAACACATGTGAATAATTCTACACGTCAAGGTGTGGTCTATAATAATATAAATAACTTTTCATTGTCACCCGAATGATAGTTGGCAAGTTGGGTGGATAAATCAAAGACGTCTAATGTCAGTCTAAATCTCGGCACGGCGCTTCCAATTAAAATTACGAAAACGCCGGCGTCGGAGAGCGTTGCAACTTGCAAGACAATGCATCTTGGATGGGGTGATTGCTTGCGAAGATACACCCTCCCACCTTGGCTTCTTCCGCGTTCAACCTGCGCCTCGTCTTGCGCATCAACGGCCGTATAAATTGATTAAGCGACAAAGTTTCATCGCGGATTAACGTCGCCCCCGCCGAGAATTCAATTAGTTGCCTGGGCGCTGCACTTTGCATCACATCACATCACATCGACACACATGTGAGGAAAGTTGGGCGAAAGTCTTCTTCTAAATCGCGTTAATTGCATTAGTGATGAATTTTGCATATAAATAAATAATGGTGGAGACGGTTGGAGAATGATGGATGGAATATTGTAATCGAGTGCATTTACTAATAGTAAATAACGCGCGAATATTATTGAGTGCGCCAGTCGGGGGGGTTGCACGTTGCGCGTGCTCGACGCGCTGTTGGGGTGGCTCATCAACATCCCTCCTCTCTTGTCGAGATTAATATATATTGTGTGCAGTTGCATACGCTCCGCGAAAAGTCGAAACGTAAATATTTGCGTTGCACTTTGGGCTCGCTTGATGCAAAATTGAAATACAGTCGAATTGTAATTAAAGCGCGGGGTGAATACAGCATACAGCCCATTTTTCATTTCTGATTTGCCGCGTTAAATTATGCACGACATCGTGTATTACATTTCATTGTGCTCAGCCAAGTGAATATTGCCGTGCGCAAGAAGGGATGTAGGTATAACTCTCTTCGAACTCACATCAAACGAAACTCTTTGCTGCATGAGTAAATTTCGATATTTATATAAATACTCGAGTATTTCTCTATTTAAAAAGGATTTTTCTTTTTGTAAATTAACAAACGTAAAAAGACGCTGAAATAAACACTGAGTAAAAATAATGATCTGAAACTATTTATTCTCTCGAACTCGAGTCGACAGAATAAAAAATTACACGCGTTTAATTTCGCGCCAAGAGGAAACAATATTAAATAGGATACATGCCAAACAACAAGGAATTTCATCAAGGATAAAACACGCACACCAAATAATAATTTTTTCTTTAATTGATAGGGTTGCACGACACCATCAACAAGTGCGCATTGCTTACCCAATAGCTTCATAACCTCTTCGGGGGTAATAAAGACGTCGAGATAGGCGCGCGTCGAGCACACAAGGACGAGGACGAGAACACTGCTCCCGCCGCCGCCGCCGCACGCGAACCACATGTTTGCGCACCACCCCCGTTCGCGCGCATACGAGTCGCGCCACCGCCGACGACTGACTGAATGCGTCGGCATGCGGGGGAGCGCCTTGTCGTCCTTCCCCCCACCAACCACCACTTACAGCCCCCAAACGGCTACGTCCTGACCGGCTCGGCCGCCGCCGTCGCCGCCGCCGCCACCGTTGCCAGCGTCGTGCTTTGTGTGTTTTAATTGACATCCTGATTGGATTATGAGTAATATCTGTGGGTAAGTTGACTCTGGGGAGACCAGTCATCACCCTCAACATCATCATCAACCTCTTTCCTCATCCTCATCCTCTTTAGTTATTATTTTTCTGTCGATAGTTTAATTGAGTACCTCCAATGTCCTTCAAAGTTTTTTCATTAAAACTTTTCCGGTTTTCGGCCTGGCGGTGTTTTGAGTATTGGAAATAACAACTCAAAGTTTCTCTTGATTGTGCCATTATTAATATGTATTGTTTTTTATGATTGCGAGAAAAAAACATCATTTTTCAAACCAATTTGATCATTAATATGAATTTTTTGTCTCCAGACCGTAAACTTTTCATTAAACGCATTTTTTCGATATATTTCTTTCGGTTTGCAAAGGGGAGGGTGGCAAGGAAGCCTTGAATAACCATTTGTATTCATTTCGGGAATACTTAGCGCTCTCTCGGATTTTTTTACGCATGCATTGGTACAGCGAATAACGCGGTTATATATCGTAATAATGGTGAATTTCATTTATTTCCATCAGCGCCAGCGCGGCGAGAAATTTCTTTGTTGCGTCCGCAATTCAAATTCATTTTTATCGAACAGCTTTAAAAACTTTCCCTTTGCATCCGTGTATTATAAACATCTACCCCATTCGTCGCCGACTATCATTATCATTAGGGATGGCTTATTGATGATGCTCATTGTGCATGCACTAATGCTCGGTCGAAAATATTACCATTTGTATGTAGGTACTTGTTTGGTGATTTAGTTTTGTATAAATGCTATCGATTTTGTCATTTTATGCGCGCAATACTCGTATATGCTACATTATTATAGTCGACGGGGGTGGGTAAGAGGGGAACGGGTAAACTTTTGTCACCAGAAAGTACTTTGCAGTTTGCCTTCGCTTTATTAGGCTCGTGTTTATTTCCGCGCTCAACATAAATTCTTTACGTCTTACGTGGCTCACTTTAGGTATATTTAAGTTTAAGTAAAGGATAAGGATTACTCCTTAGGCAGTATGTGCAATGTGCATGTGCGTTTATTGCCGCCTGGCGTACCGCGGGAGGTTTATTTTTATCGCATGTACGTGGGATTACGCGACAGATTCAATTTGCGCACGAGACAAATGACAAATTAAAGGCTTTGTTTTAATTAAAAAACCTAATCCTTATTATTTGTTGTGTGGTCTTATATGCGGCTGATATTTATATGCGGCGGAGTTCTTGGGTTGAAAACAAAGGGAGAGAATGTCACCTGAGCGACGCGACATCAACGATATCATATTCTAATGACAAACCTGACTCGCGCGAAACGGATAAGGCACACAGGATAATACAGGAGAGTGTGTATATCGCCATGGTGATCCTTCCTTCCACCAGACGCCTACGCATTCGGATTGGGTGAAATTTCATTCATGGCTACATAGATGATACATTTATTTCCATAGTTTTCGTGTTTTGCGATGCTGAAGATTCCTCCGGTAGTATTTACATTAATAAATTAAATAACTACAGCTAAACAAGTACAAGTACATATATTACATGCTATTACAGTTCTTAAAGCCGCCTTCGGTTCGTTCTTTTTTTTTGGGGGGGAATGAAGCAAAAAGAAGGAATAAGATTTCGGTTACGACATAACAGCAAATTTTAAATTCGTCCACCTGCTTGACGAAATATAACGGTACTCTGAACACCCTAAATAACGTGCGTGTCCGTTACCAACCGAAATTCCGTCGTTAATTTGCATCAACTTCTTCTTCTTCTTTCACTTCTTCTCTCAGCCAACCCAATAATATGTAGTATTAATTTATTTATACGCAATTGTATATTAAGTGTGACCACTTCTCTTGTTGCAACCCATGTACGTAGCAACAATACCAAGAGTTATGGCTAAAGATTATATCACTTAAAGAAGACAAAACAAAGCGCAAAAAACAACAGCGAAACGGAAGAGATAATTTAGTAATAACAAAGCAACCGCAAGCACGGCAGACGGAATGATTACGGCAGAGTGAAAAACACATCATAATGCTCATGGTTGTTTCCGCAGGGCAATAAGAAATGTTTAATTTTTAATAAATTCTATTCTGCTTATACATTTCGCCTCTTTCATTCGCACTTGCTTACAAGCAAGTCTACCACGCTACTTCTTCGTTCTCGTCGTAGTCGTCGTCGTCGTCGTCGTCGGTGGCGTTCGTTGTCGGTTGATTTTCACAACTCCTCCTCCTCCTCCTCTCCTTCATATCTCCTCTTCGAATCCGTAATTCGCGTCGAGTATTTCGAATACACACTTATTTACATGTGGTCTACATCCTAACTATGAGACTAGTCGTTGTTGCGGCTCCGCGATGGCTTTACAAGATGTGGGGCAGTGGAGCGGCCTCAGGACTGCGCTTCTTCTTCTTCTCAACTTCTTCTTCTTCTTCTTCTGCGTCGTTCTTCTTCGTTTCGTCCTACTAATATAGCTACTACACACAGAGCGCGAATGCCGTATGCACCAATTGCACACATTGACATTGCATTTCATTATGTACAAGCCGCTTACTTACTTATCTCCCTAATGTTAAACGCATATACATCCATATCATCATATTTCGATCAGAGATTATTATATGCATAATGACGATGGAAAACACGAGTACACGCCGATCAGTACCCAATCCCCCATGTTCTTCTTTCGATTAATTAAACGCCTAACTAAATATTAAGTAAGTACTCGTCGTCCGGGATACACGCGTAACGCATAAATTAGTCGATTAAATTTATCCAAACATAAAATAACTTAGGTAGAGAAATTATTCGCGCGAAAGGAAAGGAGAGAGAATGCGTGATGGATGACATCGATGAGAGTGGATATAAATAATAATGATGCGTGCGGAATAAACAAATAATCAGGAATGATAAGGAAGAAAAGGTGAAGGGAAAAGGATGACATTGTGTTTTTTGTGTAATAAATAGTGTTGCCTGTGCACAACGTGTAGGTTTAGGGAATTACTTAACTCTACTTTCTTCTACCCTTCCAATGCGCCCCAAAAAAAAAAGTCCTTGGCGCACGCACACTGATTCGCCAGCCACACTACTCTTAAGTAATCACGCGCTTAACCTGAACATCTTTGGAACCCTTCCCGTCCGTCATTAATATCTTATGTCCGATTGGGGTGCGCGTCAATTCGCAACCTTCACGAATTCGGCGTTGTCGTAGCCGCGCGCCGTCATAAAAGCGGCGGCGCCACCCTTGCGGTCGATCGCTCGCACGCGCACGAAGAGGAAGGCGGCGACCAGCGAGGCGACAATCAGCACCAGCAGCAGCATGACAAGCCCAGCGACAAAGCTCGGCACCGACATGCAGATCGTCTCCGGGTCGCCGCCGCTCGCCGACGCCGACTGGATGACGACCGTCTCGTTGCCGGCGCCGCCGCTGCCCGCGTTCAGCGCAAAGTTCACGTCGCCGGGCGCGACCACCTGAATGATGCGGCTGGTGTTCACGTCGGTCATCTCCTGCGCCTCGCGCTTGTACACGCGGCTCACCACCACGTGCATGGTGTCGGGGAGCGCTCGTCGGCGGCGGCGTGCGCCGTGCAGTTCGGCGGGGAGGTTCTCCACGGAGCGCGGCCGTCCACCAAGCGTCGCGAGATTGCCCTCAAACTCTTCGGGTATGCTGCTCTTCCTCTTGACAGTGTTGTAGACGCCGCGATGGCCGGGCGGCGGGGGTGGCGGCAAGTGGATGTCATTCGCGTTGTTGCCGGTTGGTAGGTCCGAAGGTGGTGGCGATGAAGGATTGGGTGGGTTGGACGTGGAGGAGGATTGCGAAGTTTGGGCTTGAGGTGGAGGCACCACATCGGGGTTGTTTTCAGAGTAGGCGCCAGCCGGACCGCTGGGGTGACGTGGGTCGGGGAAGGCAGCAGGCGCACCGTATTCCGGTAGTGGAGGTGGTCCGTATTCCTGATGGCCACTGCCGCCGAATTCACCCGCTGGCGGTGGGCCGTAGTGACCCTCCAAACCGCCCAGACCACCGCCGCATTTCGGCTCAGGGCAATTGTAGCGGCAGACTTGGATCACGCATTGGAAGTGCACATTCATCGAATCGGGGAACTTGAAGGCTTGGAAGTAAGCGAAGGAAACCACTGATGCTGACGGCCCGAAATTCTTAATCTTCTGGAACTTGCTCATGATTTTAGGCCGCACCACACAACCGTATTGGTCCACCAGCTGAATGGGCGCCCTCTTGCCATCGTGCGCCACACAGTTCCTCACTAGCATATCGAACTTGTTCTCGTCGTCCTTGATGGCAAGGACCATGGTCATGGTTTGGCCGATTTTCACAATTCCCGAGACTTCCGAAGCCCATGGCCCTTTGCCGACTTGGATCTGCATCCAGCACTGGAGGTTGTCGCCAAGGAAGTTGGCGGTGACGGCGTGCAGCATGTCGACTTGGAAGGGCCGGAAAGTCACCGCCTTTTCGTAGAAATCGTACCAGGTGCAGCGCAATTTACGCGCCTGATCCCACACTTCCTGCACGTACGGATCGTATTGAATGATGATGGTATTCTCCACGTAGCTCCCGCTCGGTGTTGGTCCCCCGTAACTGGCAGCGTTGTGATTTGCCGAGGAAGACATCCCGCAACTGTTGAGGAAGATCTCGAAGGTGGCGCTCAGATGACCGGTGCCCGGTTTGAGATGCACGCAATGGGGATCACTGTAGAAGCCCTTGGAGAAGATCATCCCGTAGAACGGGCGATCGAATTCGATGTTGACGCGCATATGCGTTTTCTCGCATTGCACCTGCAGGTGTTTGATTTTGGGCATGTCGGGCGTGGCGAGCGGCCAGGGATCGTCGGGTCCTTGACCACCGCCGCCGCCATTGCCGCTCAGTAACGGCGGGGCATACCCGGGACCTGAGAGCGGCGGCCCGTAGACGGCGCGATGCTCCAGCGGTAGCGACGCCGAATCCGATATGGGCGCATCACATTTGCTTTCCTAAACATAGAAATTCGTGGTTTGACCGAGATTTACCGGCGAGATTCGTTGTGTGGCGTACCTTGAGCAGCAAGACGGTGAGCACTGTGAAAGCGATATATCGCGTCGTCGATCGCATCGTTGGCGGCAATCTGCAAGCAGGTTGGAAGCAGAAACAATGAGTAAACATGCTTGACACAGCCAACAGCCAGCAGCGCAGCGCTTAAATATAAACAAACGGGAGCCGAACTCTGACCCACTAACACACTCCCAGAGAGCTTCGCCCGACTTAAGTCGAATATGAATGAACGGACGCGGTTTGGTGGGCAATGGGATGCACCTGTTGGCGCGGTATGCTCTCCCCCAAAGCCAACACACATGACTTCCGCACTTGTCCCACTTTCACCCTTCGTCCGCCAGTGTGTGGCTTAAGTCATGCATGCGCGAATACAGTTATTCGGCATGGCGAAGAAGTGGAAGCACAGAGAAGAAGAAGACGGCGAAAGAGATGGCAATGGCGTTGGCTGGCGTTGGCGCTTTCTCCGCGGCGCGGCGCGGCGCGATCTATCGCCCTAATTAGTTTTTGTTAGGCTGTGTTACACTCTACCGGACCGGAACACAAAATTACCTACCGGCCGGTCCCAACGCAATTCGATTCACTCTTCTACGAATTTCATGCTTTCCACAAACTTATCCATTTTGTTTGGGTGAAAATTAACAAATTGCCCCTTTTAATTACTTAGCAGCTTAGAATAGACGAGGTGAGAACAAAATTTGACTGCTAACGGCATTCAAATCAAAACACAACTCGTGCTTCCCATCCGGCTGCTTCGCTTTAAGAAGAAGTTGTTTGTTGTCTTGTTGGCCACCATCTAGCTAAGTATTTGATTATTTATACACCGAATACGGCACATAACCGTTTTGTTCATGAAACGAGTTCCTTGCGAGACGACCTTGTGTGAGCGCGCGCGCGCCATCATCAACAATTTCTACTGCCTCCGAAAATGGAGAAATTTCCACGCCGCGCGCGTATATTCATCGATCCGTCCCGTCCGTCCATCGATCGACCGACATAATGTAACGTGAAAGTAGCACGTGCATGATGCGTTATAACATATGCACACGGACCAACCAGCCAGCATAATAATAATATAATGAATCGATTTATCCGGTTGTGTTTAATGCATTGCGTTGCGTGTGCGCAAAGCGGAAATGCGCTCTAATCTTTCGCTCCTTTTAATCTCTCAAATAAGTGCGAATCGCATCGACCTCTTCTTAATAATTATTATGTATTACGAACATTTCCGCTTTGACGAGCTGGCATGGAATTTTGCAATAAGTAATAATCCAATTCAATTCAATTCAATTGAGCATTTGGTAACTTTTTACATCACAATAGATAATAAGTAAGTAATGTCGTTGTAATTGATGATTTGTCGCCCGAAATAATGGATTTTCTAATATTGCACACATGTAATACACGTTTTGTTCTCCGTGCCAAGCAATTTTTGCGCAGACAGTTTTCTATTTCTATTGTGTGCGAGCCCCCGATCGCAATCACGACGTCGGCGTCGACTTCAACGTCAGGCTGCACCTCGCATGCATTTTCGCGTGTGTTTTCTCTTTTTACTCCGTGTATTGTTTTTCGGAAGAGAGCATAACATTGTTCAACTAGCCTGAAAGAATCTCTCTTCTAATCGCTGCAACGTCGAATACTTGCAATTTGATTTGTATTTGAAATCGTTTCGATGATTATGAAGCGCCGGTAATTACTGCATGTAATGTAGAGCGTAAATTTTCGATACGAATATAAATGAATTCCTTATTAATTATCTCTTCGACGGCGCGCGGCGGCGGCGCCTCATAATGCGTGCTCTCTGCTCATGTGAGAATATACCTATTTGAGCAGCCAAACAGAAATTCATTTAGAAAAACACGAACACACATAAATGGTATAGGCGTATGGTAGCTAAGCCATACACCGTTAACACCGTTACATTTTGCAGTATTATTTATTTTAATTGAAATGTTAAGGCTATGATTTGTGTATTAATAAAAACTATTAGACCGAAAAACGTACGGCGACCGATGATGATGCCACCGCGAATCGCGGGCAATTAATCGCCAGTGCGCGCGCGCGCGCATTCAACAATTACGCATCGCGCAATATTTATTAATTTTCGCGTATATTTTGGGCTTCAAACATTAATCATGCGATCGGCTTTCATAACAGCAGCAGCAAACCGTTAGTTTGCAAATCTCATCCTCTCATCGGCACAGAAATCCGAATGACAAGTCGCGTCTAATTGAAATTCATCATCATCATCATCATCATCATCATCGAGTCTTGAATGATTCGTGTCAAGAGCCACACTACTCCAGACACATCGACAATTAATTAATATTGCTTCTTTCCACTGCCCATCGCCGATCACAATCAATCCGCGACGTTCAACGAGTCGGCACCGGCGCTGATTATTACGTTATCCAAGCGTCAAAACCGTAATTGCGCATGTAATAAACAAATTCAAACGCAATGCAGCAATTCACGCCTTCCGGTGTTAACTGCTCGTCTCCGTCTTGGACGCGTCTTTACCGTGAGGAGGTAATTAGCGCGGAGACGCCGGTGGATGCATCGCACATTTGCACCAGTTTTATGAAACCGGGCCCGTCATCGATATACCCGCCATCGCGTTTATGTATGTAAGTATGTTCCTTCCATCCCATTCGTGCGTGCGTTCGTGCACGCTGAAGAGACGCACCGCGCGCGCTTATCCATTGACACACTAACTTGCTTTCCTTTCTCGCGCGCGCGCGCGCGCGGCACTCTGAGTGTTGTTCGTTCCCAATAAACACGGCCCTCCGCGAATCCTTTCATTTCAACTTTTTCGCACTCTAGCAATCGCTCAATATCAACCGATTTCTTATTGAATGGCGCTGCTTAATTAATAATCCACGCTTTGCGACTTACAATTTTTCCAACACACTTAAGTCCTTGCGAATTCCACACTTTCCACACT
>JARJDR010006188.1:0-17485 GCA_030264135.1 Myllaena sp. GC000078 | reverse complement strand
TAAACGTGCAGTTAATTCTCTATAATTGCCACTAACAGAAATCACAATTTAAATTGAATAGAGTACCTTTATTTGTAGATTAAACAGACGTGACAGGTGATGCGAATGCCCTTCTGTGAATGGGACAAGATCGTTAGCGGTCAATTAAAACTAATTTAGCTTTTTAAAAGCTATATTCTCACATTACGATGCCAAGTCTGAATTCAGCTGTTGTCATTTACAAAATGCTTTTTACACGATGAAATTCTGTGATTTAATTTCAAAGTTATACATATTTCAATAATTTCGTACGGATGACGGCCATAAGCCATAAGCTTACAATTAGCATTATGTTGCGATCTTTCCCAGCAACCTCAAAGTATGAGATATGATCGCACCAAAAGAAAATATCAAGTATTCAGCAGAATCTCTTTCTTTAGCATAAAGTATAACTATTTTTCTTCATACATACCAAAATTTAGCTAAAAAAATCGAGATTATAGCCAATAATTTCAGCGCACGTTCTAAGTCATGTCTAACTTGAGTGTATAGTCATAGGTAGTCGTCTTTTGCAAAGCATTGAAAACGAAGAAATCTGCTTGTAAATCAAAGACACCTCGTTAGTTACTTTCGTACTAAATCAGTGCTACATTCTACACCTTAATTTTTAAACAATGATGAACAATTGGGATAAAATTGGGCAATATCGATCTTGCCCCGTTTGCGACCTTACCCCACTTAACCTTATGGGAAATGATCATGACATTGAATAGAACGCTATTATTAAGCGTACTTGTAAATCTAGACCAACAATTTAAACTTCCTCAGTAATAATAACAACTACACTTACCTAACGTTGTAATTAACATGAGGCAAAACAATTACAACAATATATGTATCTGCAAAATATCAAACAATTAAAAATTGATACATTTAAAACTTGCGAAGATATATACTCGGATTTAATATAATTATTAATAACTCAATTTGAATATACATATTTAATATTTGCGTTTATTTATCATACTGTTTGTAAGAAACGACTTAATCTAATCAAGCAGGCAAAACCCATTTTACAAGGTAATTATGAAGTCATTTACGAGGTTTATCATACACCAATATCGCAAGTGTACATCCAGAACGTGCCTTGGGTCAAAAACCCAAGGGATCGTTTCCAATACCGCCGATAAAATCATCAAGATAACGTTAATTGTAGTAGATGCGCGACGCCGCAACAGGATACCACACCAAAGCGTCGCGTCGGTATTTAAGCAACAAAGAAAGATAATAAAAATACAACGTATTTCGTTGACGAGTTTCGATTCGCATTGCCGGACCGAAACTACTCAAGGCGGCCCCGAACAGCAACCAACCGCCTTAAGCACGCATCATCGCGCCATGTGTATGCGTGTTGGTCAGTTTCAGTCCGGTCGTCCGCGAGCGCGCTTATTCAAATCGGCGCGGCGCGGCGTCGCATATTAACTATCACTGTTTCTTGTTTACATCCAGCCACGCTGCGATTCTCCGCTCATATGTGCTTACTCTTGTGTGCGTGTGTGTATGTTTGTGTATATCTCGCCTGGATCCGTGAATAACTAGTTATCGACAAATAAAAACAGACGCACATATAATTATAATCTTCGAGGACAAATTGTGAAATCCATCATCCAACAATATGGCAAGCAACGCATATACGGTGGTATGCGTACTTCTGCTAATTGCTGCATTGACGCATGTCCAAGCACGTAAGTACGCAACACATAGTCAACTAGTTTTGCGCAAATTTCCAAATTCATGGCATCGGTCGCTACGATTGATTCGGACGCAAGGGTGACATTCAAGTAGAAGATGTGGTGTTTCCAGAATGGGCGCACGACGACGACGACTGCCGCACGCCGGACCGCACCGCCGGTGTATGCCAACCGATTTATGATTGCCGGCCGATTCTAAACTACTTGAATGCCGCACGCAAACCGCTTTCGGCGGCTGATCGCCAGCTCCTGGTGAGCTATCAGTGCGGCTTCGATAAAAACACGGTTAAGGTGTGCTGTCCAAGCGGACCGCTGCAAACTTCCGGTTCCGGTGGCGCTGGCGATGCGCTCACGCAGCATCGCAATTACAAGCTGCTGCCTCAAAAGGGCTGCGGATCGATTTCCAGCGACGATCGAATTTTAAACGGCAATATTACAGCGCTTAATGAGTTCACCTGGATGGTGTTGCTCGGCTACGACACACGTACGTTCGCACAACGGCCGGCGCTTTAATTACCGACTTATTAATTTGTTGTTTCACGATTAGCGTCGGAGAAAAAAGCGTTCCGCTGCGGCGGCACGCTCATTAACGAGCGTTACATTTTGACGGCGGCGCATTGTATCACTAATCTGGGCAACAAAAAACTGTAAGTGGTGACGTGCGCGCGGACGCTGGTAATTTCCAAAATACTTGGATTCCACGTGCATGCATAACATTATTTCGGAATTAATTTATCATCGCACATTTGTTTGTAATTAATGATTAAACAGATTGCATAATTCATTAGTACCCGATTAGCATAGATATACAAATTCACAGTGGAATACAAAGTCAGGGCTTAAACTATGTTAAGTATTGTTTTTCTCATCCTATAGGGTCGTTGTACGTTTGGGTGAACATGATATTAAATTGGATCCGGATTGCGATACGACTAGCGACGGATCCGAATTCTGTAATGATCCGGTGCAGGATATTACCATCGAACAAGTAATCGTACATCCCGAATATAACACCAAAACTTTTGCGAATGACATTGGACTTATACGTTTGGGCCGAAATGCGGACACGACCGTTGGTAAGTTTTTTTTTAAATTTGCATTTATTATAACTTACGTATTGCTATCAATAATTATTCTTTTTTACAGACAGTGTGAAACCCATTTGCTTACCGCTAAACCCGACAGTACGCAACAGATCATTCAAATCAGCCATTGTTACCGGCTGGGGAAGAACTGAGAACAGTGAGTAATTCTTTTATTGTTTTATAAAAATGATGTCAGTTTTTGCATTGCAAATTTTTCGGATTTCATATTTCGATGCGCCATAAAATTATAAATTTATTGTGAATCCCATTAAACTGTCTGCTATAACCGCAACCAGTGTCGTCTGCCGTATAAGAACTGGTTTGTAATTATTGAAAGTTTCATCAGAGAACAGAGAAAAAAGAAACTACCATGTTATTGCCAACCAATTATTTCTGTTATTTTCTTCTTATTTCATAATTAGCGCAACTTTCCTGCATTATTTTTGGTGTTTAACAATAATATTTTTATAGCTGCACAAAGTAATGTGCTGCTCAAAGTGGAGCTACCCGTGATGGAGCAAACGGAATGCAAGAATCGCTACCAGAAAATTGCGCAAATCACCGAGCGCCACATTTGCGCGGGCGGCGTCAACGAGAAGGACTCGTGCGGCGGCGATAGCGGCGGCCCTATGCAGGTGGCCACGCCCGTTGGCACCGACGTGCGATACGTGCAATACGGCGTGGTATCCTTCGGCCCCACACCCTGCAGCACACGTGGCCTGCCAGGCGTCTACACAAAAATACCGCAGTATTTGACCTGGATTTTAGACAATATTAAACCCTAAGATATTTGCATGCTTACAGAGTTTCATCGCATTGTGACAATAATTTATTAATTGGCGAATGAAATAATGATTGACATGTGTTTTACACTGATTGATCAAATTTTGAATTATTTAACGCAGATAAGAATAGAAATATGTAGTTTTAAGGGCGCTTTGATAATTGTTGCTTGAAGCGGGTGACGCCGGAAGGGACGTCGCGACGCGGAGTGATCGAGTTGGTCGACGCCGGTTTCCGGTCGACCAATTGAGGAATGCGGCCGCCCGAACGCACGTTCGGCGATGTCTTGCAACCGGTAGCTGTGGGCTTGAAATTCATATTCAATCAAAAACAATTCTGATAACGCAATGTAGTTAGACTTACTGTGCGCAATTTTGAAGGAATCTTGGACTGAATAGTTTGCAATAATGTTCGGCCGCGCGGAGTTGGTACATGACGCGCTTCATCTGCTTCATCCTTCGTTTTTGAAGCACCCCCTTCAGCCCTTTGCACTGCCGGAGACTTTAGAATCAATGGCGATTTTCTGGTTGTTGTAATATTTAACTCAGGGGAGTTGGTTTCCTTATGTGCCTCTTCGATTGCTTGCGGGTGTATGTCGGATATGCGACGATGCACAAATGGTGGTTTCGTGAATGTTACATTGCCTTTCTGCAATGATTGCAACGCGTTCTTAGCGACATCAATGATTTTATTTAATGCTTCGATTGCACCATCCTGCTGCTGTATGACTGGACTCGATGTTGGCAGTGTTACACTGATACTTTCTTCAGTTGGTGATTTATCGACAAGCATTTTCTTTTGGGATTGATCTTTAATATTATTTTGCATCTTCGCCTGGAGAACAATAACCACAACTACACAAACGGGAAATTGAATATTAATACTAACCTTTGATTGATTTGCATCAGGATTCGTAATTTGTAAGCATACTGAATCGTTATCAGTGGTGGTTAGTGTGGTGGAAAACCCAAGGGAATCAACTAATATTTTTAAATCGGTTATGTCGATAACAAGGTCCTGCAATATGAATAAGTGCCTGTCTTGATGAAATTTGTATTTTTAGAAATACATACAAATTCTAAATTAATGTGATAATGACTACTACTAAACACATACTTACATTTCGATTAAACTCTAATAACCATTTTAAAACACATTCGTAATTTGATGGCATTATTAGGAACAAGTTCACTATTAGACCAGCAAGGAAACACATGTGGTAAAATAAAGAATCGTGCAATCGACCACAACAAAAACTGAGCTTATCAGCATACTTCGGTATTAGAAATGGGAGGAGTATATATATGTATGCATAAATATTTCTAGAACTGGCTTACATGGATCTATTCACTTTCAAAAATGGAGAAGCGGCGTGGTTGAAAATAAAAACAATTACTTAAGATATAGTTTTAATGTATTTCTTAAAAATTAAAGAAATTAACGGCTGGCATTTAAATTACCCGCCAATAGTTGAAACGGGCATGAATCAGTTTGAGAGTGCCTCACTCCCATGGTAAGGACCAAACCATATTTTATTTTCAAGAAATGGTCTTCTTAATCAATTATCAAACTAACTCTTCATGCGAAATTTTCTATATTTTAAGCACTGATGTTACGTGACAATTTTTAAATTGACTACTATTTACTAATTGAAGCCCACAAACAAGCAATTGCTGCTTGTAAAAAGCCAAGAGCAATAAGTGATGTTCAAATCGGTTTCACTGCAAAACTGTCGATTTATCTATTGCAAAGTAATTAATCAGTGGGATTGCAGCTAATGTCGTCTATGAATTTAGCCTTACTAGTGATATTCGAGACATAATTAGCGTGAAAACTGCTGCGATTACAAGAACTTCGGAAATAAGAACAGCGAACGATTCCGCGTTGTGAATTTGTGCCTCAGCCTGTTTCCTGATCGCATCAAAGTTGAGGAAAGTTGCTCCCGAATTGTTTTGTGGTACATTCGTTGTGAACCAGTCGTATGATGGTGATAATTTGTTGAATGCCGCAAACGTTGAAAGAAAGCAAAGTCAGAGCTAAGTAGATAAAGTTGGGATAATAAGAAAAAGTATTTAGCGTTTTATATTTTCTATTGTCGCAATATAAACATATTTTCAATGCAAACATAATCAAGTAAATAATCGCCGCGTCGAAGATTGGTCCGGAATTCAGTCGGCATCCTTCTCGTCGGTGAACGTCAAATCTGAAACAACGAAAGACAGTCAATAATAGCGAAAACTTTGAAAATGTTGGTAGCTTACCGTCGCAATTAGCATAGTATTTCTATCGCGTTGCGGCTTGAAGTCGGGTCGCTTGTGCCTTAAAGACTGTAGCTGGAAGACTGAAGACTGTGGCTTGAAGAAGACGTTGTTGCTTGCAGACAGGACCGTCGCGGCATGAAGACGGCTTGAAGACGAGGCGGTCGGCCCTTGATGTCGGGACGATTGCAGCTCGAAGACAGGAAGACTGCGGTAGCTGGCGTAGATCATGCGGCGGAAGCTCGAAGATCCCATTGATGTCGATCGGCCCCAGGTTGTGAGTTTGATGGGGAAATGTATGGCGCACGCGAGAGATACCGGAGAGCACCGGTGCTCAGCCTAGCTAATCTACCCGAGTACGTATTGACCTATGCTATGTTAGCGCGACGGCCAAGACGATAGCGTGCGTAGTCTTGGAGAAATTCTCGCAGATGATGCCAGAGACGAATTCTTGTAGACAACGCTGCGTTGACGATGTCGCCGAAGATGTCACCGGACAGGTAGAAGACAGCTGGCTTCTCGTGGCGTAGATCGGTCCCACGTTGCGAGATCGTAGGATGGGAAGGTGGGATGCACACCAAAGAAATCAGAGCACCGATGCTCACCTTTGAGATTGGCTCGACCATGTATCGTCCTTCTTTGGGTTCATGCGGCAGAAGACAGCGTACGATGTCTCGAAGAAATTCTTGTGGATGGTGCTCGTGGTGAAGTGCTGAATCTGGACGATCCACCGTTGTCACGGACGAGCGTGTGGAGAGCGGCTTACGAAGCGTAGATCGGTCCCACGTTGCGAGATCGTAGGATGGGAAGGTGGGACGCACAACCAAAGAAACCAGAAACCGATGCTCACCTTCGCAGTTGGCTCGACCAAGTTTCCTCCATTATGGCATCATGAGAATAATAGGCTTTCCTTTCAGGGCGTCGCGGGTACAATTGTAGTTCTGTTTAGGACGACGTGGGAATGATTGTCGTTCTGTTCAGGGCGTCGCGGGTATATAATTGTGGTCCAGTCCGAAATGGCGGTATAAACCATCGCTGAGCCATTATGCCAGGCTGGATAGGAGAGAAAGTTATTAAGTGATGCGTTGAATCTCTGTTGAGGCCAGCGAGGGATTTGTAGCTGTTGCGTCCGCCGGCTGTCTTAGGACGACGTGGGAATAATTGCAGTTCTGTTTAGGGCGTCGCGGGTATATAGCAGCTGTTTCCATCGTAGGTAGCGAATTCCATTCCAGTGAAGAAGTAAAGTGCAGCAAAGAAAAGGCAATAGCAAATCTACGTTCTCACCTTAGCTAACAATCCGATATTTCGGAGTAGCTTATGCTCAGATTCTCTCTGGCATTTCTTTACAAGGGTTAGTTTCGCTCCTTCACAATTTTTAAGATTTAAAATTTTACCCACGACTCACCGCTCACTACTCACAATGGTATCAAATACCAGGAGGGGGTTGAGGAGCCTCTTAAAACTTTTAGTCGCATTTTAGTTTTAATTTGTGCTTTTTGTTCGCAATTGCGAAAAGAATCTTACAAACTGAAACAAGAGAGCAACAATTAGTACATGGAATCGTATACAAATCAGCAAGTCTTACCTAACACTTTACACGCGCTGGCTCCACTGATGAGGGAACAACGCAACACAGCAAATCCATTTATTTCATCAACAGTTGGGATGTTTGTGGAGAGGAATTCGTTTTCTGAAGACCAATTTCATACAATTTGCTCACCCGCTGCAACGCCTCCCGTAATGTTCCGGACAAGTGTATTTTATTCGGTATGGAATGATGTCGAGATGACTAGATGTTTCGTCGCCCTTCTTCGTTCGTCTATTCACCGTTCCTCAATCTTTACCTCCTTAAAATTTATAAGCTGCAGCTTTCGTCGTTGGTTAAAAGTTGTAGATTTTCGCAATCTGAAGCAGATCGTTAGCGGCAACAGGCATAAGGTTACTCTGGAGACCGGCGTTTCTCAATATTCGAGATGAATGTGTTGTTCGATTGAAGTGAAGATTTAGTGTTTCAGGCGCGGACAGATGATCCACGTGGATTTCAACTTCGCACGGAGGATGATTAAATTCTCTCAACTTTACTTATGCTGTATCTTCCCACGGCCATGCCAACGATGATAGCATGGGGGCAACATCAAATTCGTTCAGTCTATTCCTGAAGAAAACGTATAGCGCATTCGTCCAATCTAACTAACTTTTATGTCCGCATCAGTCTGGAGCACGTGCCCTCTTCGCAGTCTTCGGTCGCTGAATCTTTCGCGATTTGGTACTCATGGTATTCTAGCAAATTGAAGTAGGTTGTGGAAACTGCCCAACTCAGTGCGTGTCAACGTCTTCGTGCTTCCGCGAATCTCATATTGCTATCGGGTACGAGGCCTCTTAACCGGCGTGTATGTTTCATTACGTCGGGCGTACAGCGTCCGCAGGCGCTCGCAAGAATTGGTCTTCTTTTCGGCAGGGCTTGAAAAACACATTGCAGCGCTAGTATTTTATCACACCTAGATTTATTTAATTTTGATACTAATTGCACAATTAACCCTAAGAGAGAAAAATGTCTTAAACGATACACATTTACAAACCAAACGGCAGATCCACGGCCCCCGTCTGAGCTCACGACTACGGATAGCCCAAGGAGGGACTGGAATATAAAAAAACTATCTTAAGATCACAGCACAGCCCATAGCATGGGTTTCAATCACAGATTTCGTTTCATTGCTTATTTAGGTAAATCTTAAAGGTCTTTTAGTTAATGCCGCGTATTGCATTTCACAAATTTTAACCGAGACATGAAATCATTCAGGCTCCCAATGGCATCACAATTGTCTGCACTCCAATCGTAGTCTTGTTGCGTCAAGTTCTGTCCACTATGGGTGGAGCACATAGGTGTGGCGGCGCCAATGGTGGCATACGATGACGTGCCCGCATTCGTTCGGTTCGTTCTCAATTGTCGCCATTTTTCTCGGCGTTGTAATTGTTTCGCATGTAATTGAGTTTCTGCCGCTTCAAGGGCGCGTCGCAACACGGCATCCACGAATAATGAATCCGAGCGCCGGCATTTTCGAATAGATTGTTTCTTTGACTTTACATTACGAATCCATTTTTTTAAATCGATAGTCTTTGGCTTCATACCGCCTGGCGCTTTATCCGCGGTCACAGCCATGCTCTTACGTATTTGCAACTCGTAATTTGCGAAACGAACCGAAAGTCGAAGCGGCCGTATACAGATTCGATAAAATGCGAATATCAACACACCTGGTATACGTAAAAGCAGTTCGCACTGACGCTTGAAGTCGTCGAAGCGCAGCTGATTTCGAAGATGGCCGACGCACGAAGGTAACAGCAGAGAACGTGCAGCACAGAACGTCGGGATCGCTGCTTTCGGAGCGAGCGTCGGTTTGTAAGTGAACGCGCCTGCGGCACCAACGCGTGCTTTTATAGTCGGCTTTGAGCTTGTTTCTGTATTCCTACGCGAGCGTCAAACAAGTAGCACCCATAAATGTGCCTTTGAAATGCATAAAAATGAGTTATTTTGGCTAGAAATTAGCATAGATTGAACTGTTTTGATTTATTGATGATATGTCAATATTTACATTATATGAAAATTGTTGAATTTATTTATGCCTTTTTACCCAATGTATGCCTCGTGCATCCATAAAGATGGCGTTTGCTAGAGAATTCTCGACCTTATTGATTCTACTACGTATCTAGCAATGGCGCACCAAAACAGACAATGTTTTGTTTGCATAGCACACGTTTCACATTCTAACACGGTAGTATAATGATAACAATGACTAACGTCAAAATATAACGTCAAAAAATAATAAAACATGCGTCATATTCTCATACAATAACCATTACATGAACTGCGATAAATTTTTTATATGTGATTTAATTAGATCATTTAATTATCCTTGTTGGTTTGCAATTAGTATTGTCTTTAAAGTAAAGTAGATTAAACTCAAAACGTAGCAAAGCACCAGCAACCACGTGCATATTTCAAGCCGCATGTGGAAAGTTCCATTGAAAATAAAACACATATTTTGCAAATCTGCGTGTATTCGTGATGTGTTTACTCTTGAACGCCTAAATGCGCAATTCTCATCGCGCAAATCAAATCACGAAATTGTAAGCCAGTTTGTAAGGCATATTGAATTTACTTCCGATTTCCGATAACACATTATGATGTGTATTTGTTGTGAACGCACCACGCGGTTTGAAGGTACTTTATGCATATTATGATATTGTCATCAATTCTTGGAATTATTATTAATTGACTTTGCGATGACTTTGCGTAACTGTTATTAAAATTAAATTAAGTCTTCTCTGCTCCCTATGCCAAATTGTTTGAGAATAGCAATGTGGGCAAAACGGCAAGAAAAATTTCTGGAATACAAACATCTGCTTTCATTTAGTCTACCTACCGAAATGTCCCTTGTGAATATCCAAACCGGATTTTACTTGTCGATTCAAGGGGCTGCACACATGCCTGCCGACTATAGAATATGTTTCGGTTTGGCCTTGAATTTTGAGTCGGTGGCGCGCATGGCTATTTTCCACCAGCCAGCATAGAATTTCGCTATTGTATTGCCCTTCGAAGCGACATGTCGAGAACATGTAGGTAACAGGCAGTAACAGGCATGCGACCCTACCAATCAAACTCCACTATTTGTTTGCGATATTTACCAAGTGCCTTGCAACTGGCAGATGTCGTGTTTTTACCTTCGTGTTTACCCCAATACACATCGCTGCACAATTTTAATTATCAAAGCCATCATGCAATAAAAAACCGAACGAAAAGGAAGCGTTCATTGTTCCTTAATTTCCAAAGTTGCTAATGAATGCAAAGTTTTATTGATTCAAATAAGACGTTACATTAGAAATAAGTCATTTATTAAACAAAATTTTTCTTAATATTAATACTTCATTAACATGAATTAAATGCACTTCAAAAATTCCGTGATTAAGCTATCATCATACTCTTCATTTGCCAGCTCAGTGTCATTGGGGGCAGATGTAGTTTCGTCACTCTTGCGACTACAATCGAGTGGACGGCTCCTTCTGGAATATCGCATGCATTTCACGATTTTGCGATAATCAATCGGCGACAGCACTCGCCTCAGACGCAATTTGTCCTCCTCGCTGAGAACGCAGCGCAGTGGCGCGCAGCTCGATGTCACACGACGCTCCAATGCGCTGAGCAAACGAATTTTGGCGAGCGTCGCCTTGCATGGCGGATGATTATGTGGTTGTTGATGCACGATTGCGCCAGTCTGCTCTGTCACCAATGACCCAGGACACCCATGAGGTGCTTCTCTGCAGCGGTAATAAATGCGTTTGTTTCTCATCTGATCATAACAAAAAACAAAACAGGACGATTTTTATTGAATATGATGTCTATTGGTGATAACCTGATAACGAATTGAAGATTACCTTGTTTTTTAAATATAGGAATTTCTCGTGTATATAGAATGTGAATTTGCCTCTTTTGAGTGTCTCCATGTTAGAATGTGCCAGCGAACTGAACGATTTCATGTATGTAGATATTTGGAATGGATAGGGGCTGGGAGCTGAAGTTGTGAGTAACCAAACCTCCGACCAACGAGGAAATTTATGACTGGCCCCAAACTCTATCCCATACAAACAACGTGTCGAATATCATAAAACACCAAGCGTACCAAATGCTGTCGATCCGGCAACTTGAAGTCTTAAGCTAGGGAAACTGAAATAAATTCGGAATGGTTGCGCTCGCCCTACGGATGGAAAAGTAAACAAACGAAATAAGAATTGTAGTAAGAATAACAAGTTCACGCCGACTGAACGCTGCCGCTCTAGATGGAAAAAATTGCTGACTACATTTCAGTGCTGAATTCGACCAGTAGACGAAATACCTACGTGTTTATTCAACTCTTTGAAAAAGTTGCGCAGGTTTGTAACACGGCAATTAGTAATTTCATCAATTTCCACGGTAACGACGGTAGAATAAGATCACAATGCAAAATTTAGAATCGAATCAATGTGTAGAGCGAGTCAAGACAAACCAAATGCAAAAAACCGGATCGAAAACGGTTTATTAGTTTCGGAGTTGTAAGTTGCAGTACAATGCGCAAAACTGTAGCAGGTTCACGTGGTGCTGTGCGAAAGAGTTAATCGATTATCCTAATATGAGCATTGACCGATCATTAACAATAGGTGTGAAATCACAGTCTCACATGTTTTCCCACGCTTAAGTGTCTGCCATTGTTCCACCTGTAAACCTTTCAGCCATGCGCCGGCGCTATAAAAGTACGACCTATTGCCACAGATGTCGCTGCGATACAGTTGCCCGAATTTTGAAAGGTTGTAACGGTTGTAACCGTTGTAACATAACTTGCACGTAATATAACTTAATTATTTTTTTGTTGATTTCTTAATAGCGTGCTTATTTAAAAAAATTCATCTCGTATAATGAAAAGAAATAATATAAAATACGATTTTATCAAATTCAAATATTCTTTATAGTTGGCTTTAAAATCTTGAATCACCGGAGCAAACAAATATTTAATCGAATCCCTTTTTAAAACATGATCAACTGCAGGAGAGAAATAACGCAAAAAGAATTAATTAACAAAATTAATTTAATTCACATATGTACATACATATAGGTAATACGTGATTTTGCAATTACGATGAGGCATGTCCGATGATAGCACGCTAAAACAATAACATTTCATATGCATGACAATCAGCCAAACTTTAATAATGACCTACCTTAACCGGAGTGCATGCGTGAGTAATTTGCAATCCCAGGCTTCTCATGAGCACCAATGGAATAAAATCAGTATTGTATAACCTATGAATACCATCAACGGCTAGCATTGTGGGCACATTGCGCCTTTGTCTCTCAGTTTCGTATCGTGAAAGGTAATCCATATTGCCTAAAATTACATCATCATACCCAACATTTTGCACAGAGCAACTAGTTTTATGCAAACCTACTTAATTTTTCGCCATTATATACAGCTTCACCCAAAATACGATTCAGGCATTCGATATCACCAAAGCCTAAATTCACACCTTGCCCAGCCAGTGGGTGAATTTTATGAGCAGCGTCCCTAAAACAACATCACATTTAATTGATTGCATAATAAGTATTTATGTCCGCACTACCCAACAAGGACGACTCCCTCCGCAATGTACTTGGTCGCATGGCCAAAACCTAGAGGAAACGCCGCACGACTGCCCGCCTCAACGTCTTTGATATTCGGTGGAAGTTGCCGTATCGCATTAGGTGGGCAATTTACCAATTTCAATAAACTGTCAACAACTTTCGTCATCTCGGTCACAACGCTGTCGACTTTGTAATTTTTCAATAGCGCATCGTTGCACGCACCAATGAAGTCGGCATCAGACATTTGCAGAAGTGTGTCTGCATGCGCTGGTGTTGTCGTCCAAATTAATGAGCTCATGTTATCTTTCAACTGAATTTCAAGTTTCGAGTTTATTGCGATGCATTTTAGAAACAAGGAATACTCACCGGAAGTAATGCGATAGGTCCAGTGGGCAAAAAGCGCTGCCATGCCACATTATTATCAGAGGCCTAATATAATCAATGCAATGGTTGTTTTATTGATGAGTTTATTATTATCATTATTGATTAGTTACCTCAGAAAGGTGAAGTGTGGCAACAACACCTCGTTGACTGTAGCTCCAATTTAAGTATTGCGCGCCGATCGCATCTCGCACTCTAGAATTTGCTCCATCGCAACCCAGCTAGAATGTTACATTATTAAAACTTATATTATTGATGTTTTATAGCACCATACAACATTAACTAGTATTGAGCATGTTAGTAAGTCTATATAAATTTATAAATATCATTCGGTTCGTTAATATCAATCGATTCATGATGATTCCCTAGTCTTATTCTATTCATAGAATATTTCGAACAATATGAAAAACGGTTTCAACACTATGTATAAAGTACATAATACGTATTAAAACTTCGACAAAATCGCAAGAAACTTACTGTTTACAGTAAGAGAGCGCGTTTGTTTATACATCCAGGAGCTAATTCGGGTTCGCGTTGGCTTTTAACTAACTATGTTGAAAAGTGCGCGCACGGGCAAAAAATCGGTCAGTACGCGCCGAGTAATCGATCCAACGGGGCATGATCGATCGCGATGTCCTATCGCAGTGTCGACAGTAACGACGCGCTGAAATGGGCCGACGAGTACGTGAAGGTGTCGTTGGATCATGATAGCGATAGCGTCTCCGGCGACAGTGAAGATTTGGGTGCGGAAAAAGAGGGCCCATCGCGCAATTTGCGCTCGCACAGTATTTTCCACAATTGGAAACCCGATTTGATATGGGAAGATTTGCAAGTATAAAAATACCCATCGCCCCACCCCACACCGGTATCGAAAGTGCACAACTTTCGTATTTTAGGCGCTTCCTGGCGTCGATGCCAATTTCGTGGAAGCCATAAAAGAGGACGCAATTGATACAATCTTAAATAATCCGTTCGCAAAGACAACTGGCATTCTAATTGCAACGTATTTAGGCAAATCGAGTGTAATTGAAAGTTTGTTGACTTCTGGCGCATCCGTGAATCAAATTGATCCCGAAGGAAGGTATAAATATAGCAACATAAGATTCCAAAACTTCATTTTTTATAAATCGTTTGAAGAACCGCATTGCACATCGCCGTTAATTGCGACAACATTGAGTGTATGGACGTCTTGATTGAACACAAAGCGGATGTGAACAGATTTGATGCGTGTCATAAAGTTACCGCATTACACATCGCCGCATGCAAGGGCAGTCTAATATGTTTAAACAAATTAATCAATGCCGGCGCCGATGTGAATACTGGGACTAAGACACCACTACATTATGCAGTTGAAAATTTAGAGACAGAATGTGTTCGAACACTCTTGGAAATGGGAGCATCGCCCAATACGATTCAGGTATTTATGAAAACCGCTGCTTACAATTAGGTGTAAAAATACCGGCGCACAAAAATATACATTGTAGGTGTTTTCTGAAACGCCATTGCACGTGGCCGCCACGCTCGGCTCACCGGAAATCATCAAGCTACTCCTGCAACACGGCGCGTCCATTAACGTCCAATGCGGCACAGACAAATCAACCGCTCTGCATTTGGCCGCCGAAGACGGCAACTCCGAGTGCGTGCGCCTCCTCATCGAAGCGCACGCCAATGTCGCGGCGCTCAACTACAAGAAGCAAACACCCCTGCACGTGGCGGCCTTCTGCCAAGCGTCGCAAACCGTCGAAATGCTGCTCAACCGCAAGGCGAATCCGAACGCTGCCGACAAAGACGGCCGCACACCGCTGCACTGCGCCATCGTCAAAGTGTCGCGCTCCTCCGAATGCGTCAAGCTGCTGCTGCACGCCGGCGCCAACGTGAACAAGCCGGACGCGTTCGGCTACACGCCGCTGCATCTCGCCGCGCTCAACGAGTTCTCTACGTGCGTGATGATGCTGATCAACGCCGGCGGCGATGTGACGGCGCGCACCAATGGCGGTCTCTCCGTGCTCACGTTCATCACGCGCCGCACGCCGGACGTGATCCCCAAGTACATCAGCAAGTTCGACCACGCCATCAAGCTCATCGACCACGAGATCGGCGACGTGGACTGCGAGCTGAAGATCGACTTCAGAATACTCGTGCCGACGGCCACCAAGGGCGAGACCGAGCTGTTGCTGAACTTCATCGAGGTCGGCCATCGCGACGTGCTCACACATCCGCTGTGCGAGACGTTTCTGCATTTGAAATGGCGCCGTATACGCAAATATTTTCTTTTCTCGCTATTCTATCACGCGATCTTCGTCTGGTTCTTCACCGCGTACACGATCGGTGTGTTTCTTCGCGATTGCGCCTCACGGAAGGCGCGTGGTTCCTGCATCGCGCCGCCATGGACGAAGGCGGTTGGCTATCTGCTCATTAGTCTCAACTTGCTGCTGATGACCAAGGAGCTATTTCAAATTGCGCATAGTTGGCATACGTACATCAAGCAATGGGAGAACTCATTGCAGTGGCTGATAATACTTTCAGTATTCTTATGCGTTGTCCCGACCAATGGTGACATTACAATTACGCTGCACGATTGGCAGCATCATGTAGCGGCTATTGGCATATTTCTTACATGGGTCGAATTGATGATGATCGTCGGCCGCTTTCCGATATTTGGCTTATACATTCAAATGTTTACAACGGTCGCAATGAATTTCGCCAAGTTTCTATCGGCCTATTTGTGTTTGCTGATTGCGTTTGGATTGTCTTTCGGAGTACTATTCGCCAATTATCCTTCGTTCGAATCAATATATCTATCGTTAATCAAAACTATCATTATGATGTCTGGCGAATTAGAGTACGAAGACATATTCTTCCAAAAAGAACATCCGATTCGCTACCAAGGCACGGCGCATGTAATGTTCTTGGCATTTGTGCTGCTAGTTACAGTGATACTGACCAATCTGATGGTCGGTTTGGCTGTGAGCGATATACAAGGTTTGCAGAAAAGTGCAAGATTGGATCGTTTGGTGCGGCAAGCTGAATTGGTGGCGCATTTAGAGAGCATGCTTTTTTCGCGATTGTTACGCTGGGTGCCGCGTAAATTTTTGGCTTTCTTTTATAAACATGCTTTGCTTTTGCAATCGCAACATCATAGCGCATTGTACATTCGTCCAAACGATCCCCGCGAAAATCGCATACCGAAAGATTTGATTAAGAACGTCTATGATTTGGTGGCGGAGCGCAAAGATCGTGCGAAGCGCAAACGGAGCGTTAGGACGCACGATCCACACGGCGCCACCAATTTGACAAGAATTGATTCGATGAGCGACTACACTTATATGGGCAAATGCAACAAACTAAATGTTGAATATAATAATATCAATTTTTGCCCATAATATTTTTCTCTCTATGTATTTTAATGTTGTATTTTGATAAATATATTAAATCGTCATTTTATTGCGATCGATTCAAGATAAAATGAGAAAGTACTTACCAGCAAATCACAAGACACAGTTGACCCATCTTCAAGAGCAACAATTTTGGGCTCCTGTGCAATGATGCATCCTTTCACTTTAGCTCCATTAATGATGGTCACATTTGATAGTGTGCTCATTTCCTGCTGTACTGAATTAATCAACATATCATTTTCCACAATATAAGCTACAATGTTGGTCATGTCATCATGATTGAAATTAATCATGGAATCAGACAATGCATCCCACACATGCAGTTGCATTACCACACCAAATCGAGCAATGTGTTGCCATGAGCCAATTTGATTGAACAAATTGAATGTTTGCGGATTCAAAGCAACGACACGATTGCTGTACTTGTCAGTTAATTGCCATTTGGATTGCTTGCCAGCTTCCAGAAGTAGAATCCTCTTGTTCGCAAGCGTTTTGCTCTTGCCTGTAATCACCACGGAATAAATGAATGTCGGAATCATTTATAGGATGTATGGACACTTACCTAGAGTACAAGCTAGAGTTGTGCCGACCATTCCACCCCCGGCAATAACGATATCATAATGTTTTGTACCTGGGGGTGGCGTTGATGATGGTGGTTGAACATTTGCTGTGCATAGGCATTTGTGCGATACACGTTGGAATTTAA
>JARJDR010006185.1:0-12249 GCA_030264135.1 Myllaena sp. GC000078 | reverse complement strand
GCATACGAAACGTACTTACATGGCGAGTAGCCACCAGTCGACGTCGACGCAGGACGCCGAGGTCAGGACGTGCCGATCGGTGATCAAAGCCCCCAGGCAGCGGAACGTGTCGACGCGACGCCACCCCCGCCGCTGCCGATAGTTAATGGCGACGACCCACGGAAATGTTTCCGCTGCGCCCCGGTGCGGATCGTCGAACTGGGCGTTGGAGTGCAAAATGCCGCACACTGAACACGAAAAAAAGACAAAAAACAACAATCGAATTGTTACTTAATTTGAATGCTATAAAGTTTAGTTATGTATTATCTGCTTTATACGAAAGCTGCAAAAAGCCTCGTCCTGTAAGTAGCTGGATTCAAATCTCGCTTTGGCATTTTGGCGCGGGGGCGGCTGCAGCAATGCGATACTTCAGATATACGATAGCGGGGCGCTTGCATGCATTGCTCATTCTTTATTCGGAATATGCGATGTGTCTCCTTCGCGCTTGTCGACCGAGTCAGCATACAACATACATCATGCGGATGAGAAACTCGAAACGCCGCGCCCGGCGCCTCCGCCCCGGATAGATACGCAAAAGTTATATTAAAATTCCAACAATTCAACAATCCAAAACAATTTCGGTACACTGTGTATTGTGTCCCGTACGTATGTGCAACGCGATGCGGCGTCCTTCAGTTTCATATTATTGAGCCGGAAACAAATGTCCTTTGCATGAAACTTTGTCTTTTGCTGCGAATCACATAATTGGTTTCGGCGCATGATACGAATCACAACACGTTTTGTTCTTATTGCAAATATATTAGCAATGATCGAGTTTTAATTGCATTTTTAAGCGATTAAGCATGTTTGCAACTATTGCGTCGTCTTACCATCTTGATGACGCGGTACGCGCAATTTCACGTCAACTGTCGTTGGAGTAACTTCCGCAATCAGCATCCAACAAATCAAATAGAGCGGATACACGCCCGCAACTTTGCACTTAAACTTCATGGCGCGCTGTTTGAATGTGTCTGCTTTGCTTTGCCGGTGTAAAGGGTTTATTCTTGGCGGTGCGGTTGGTGAGCGTGGATTTTAAAGCCGCGAATTAAGCGTGTGATAGATTAATGAATCGCGAAACAATCGCGCGCCCCGGCTGCCGAGCGTGCGAATGGCGAGCGCGGCGCTGCGGTGGCGATGTTAGTTAAACATTCATCGAACAAATTAAAACTTGCTGCAGCGCCAGTGAGTGATGCACATGGTCGGCGCTGAAACGCGACAAGACATTAGTTATCAATGATGCGTGGTGCACAAGTCAAGAATGATTAATAAACAGCCAATCAGTGGCCATACCATTTAATTAATTCGCTTCCTTTTTATACATTTTATAATAATTTTTATTCGATTTTAAATTGTACACTTTGTAGAAGATTAGGTGAGCACACTATTTAGGCGTTAATATTTACGTGCTCGTTAATGATGTACAGTCAATTCGCGCGCATTGTCCGCGTTATCAGATGCCCAACAGTTGCTTCTGTTATGTGTTGGAGGTTGTTATTGTTTATGAATGCTGATGGTGGTATTGTTTGTAGTTGGCTTGATCGTTATTTGCGCCGTTCATATTCATATAGAACAATTTTTCGAATAGGGTTTTGGTGTGGCTTTGTTTGTTGTGCCGGTGGTGCTCGAGTGCGTTTGATGGTGCTACACGTGTGCACATTTGTAGATTTTGTCGGTTTTCCTCTCGATTGTTGCGCCACTGTATGATTTGCAATGTCCATCATAATCGCATTGTACGTATGTGCTCGTATACAGCCACACGCAGCATAACGGTACGACGGACAAATCGTTTTATTATTTTGCGATGCGGAAGCTGTGCGGCTCTAGACTTTATTAAGCCGATTTATCAAATGGTTCATCAGTATAATCGTTAATGCACATCCCTACCGCTTACGTCAAATTTCATCATTTTCTTGCATACCGACCACACCGATAGCGCCGCATCGAACCCGATTTGCGCCAACGCATTGTGCGTGTTTGTCGGATTTTAATTGGCTGAACGTGTTCATGAATAAATGAATGTACATTATTTCGCGTGCTTGACTTGCGCAATCGCCACAATGGAATAATTGTCGGTCGTTTTGTATAAAAAATAAACGAAATTTTTTCAACCAGAAAATGATTTAATAATATACTTGCGCGCTGACGCGAATGTCAAATGGAATATTTATTTAGTAATAACTTAATTTGGATGCGAGACGTGAGGAGGCACACAATGAGTAATGACATATTGCACAGATTACGTTACACATCAATTTACGCGTATGCGCGACGTATCATTCTGTTTACGAATTTCAGGCAGTTAATTAGAAAGTTTAGAGTAGCAATTCGAGCGTGAAGTTTCGGCGTGCGTATCGCTGATGTTGGTGCGATGCCTCTTGCGCGCCAAACAGTTTCTTAGGAGCGCACTACTTCTCGGCGCCGCGCCGCGCCGGTGACACATCTCCCCGCTGAGGGAGCGAGACGCTACGAGTGGCGGCAAAGCACGCGCCGAGGATGAACGCCATGTGAAAATCTCACTTGTGCAAACAACTTCAGTTTTATTGTTTATTCTACGCGTACGAATGTAAACGCGAGCGCGCTACCTTGACAATGTCTCTCAGCGAAATTACTTTCCTTCCGGTGCTCGCGCTCGCCCAACTTAGATATTTTCTATTACCGTAATTATTTTGCATATCTCTGTTGCAAATTGCGTTTTGAAACTTATACACAATATTATTGCAGCATATTTCCACGGCGTTATTAAATATGAAGAGAAATGCATTAATTTTGTGAAATTTTATATTCGCATATATCAAAACATAGCAAAATATGGTAGATGTGAAAAATATATAGCATAAAGCGTGCCAGGCGATTACAACAAAACTTCCGCTAATTAAGCGTGACCGAACGCTCGAAAGTAAGAGTAAAGTTTGTTGGATGAGCATTTTTGCGCTTCCTGCCGCCTAATAATTTGCATGAAGCGTTGAGGAGGCACGAAATTGTAAGACGTTTTCATAAATACACAGCAAAGAAAAAACTACGATGGCTGCGCGAGTCATAAAATTCCGAAGGCGAAGGCGTGAGGTGTATTCGCACGCACGCACATTTCCCATTCGCAGTGGTGTTGCTTTTCGGCGCAAGTCGTTAAAACATTTAATTAAACCATAATCATTATTCACTCGAAAGATAAAGTTTGTTTCATGCAAATGGGTACCGAACGCGCGTATGCGCAAGGATGCAGTGTGAAAAAATGGCCATGGCGACTCTTAAAATTTGCGCACGGCTTTGTAGTGGTCGTTTTTTTCCCTTCTCGCACAAGCGCCCGAATTGCTCGGGTGAAGCGAACGAAATAAAGAGTTGAATTTGCTCAGTCATTCACAATAAAAATGCAAAAATACACGAAAAAGGCTCGCGGACGGCCGCGGGCGCGATGCAAACGGAAATGTAAATGGAAGGAATTGGGCGGCGCGGCGAGACTATCAAAGAAGTGGGAAATGGGACGACGACAGCCGCCGATTCGCGCCTCGAAAAATGCACAACAATGAGCAATGAGCAAAACAAAAGGGAACAAATTGTGAACTTTGCGACTGAAATTTCGCACAATGAAAGTGAGAATGAAGAGAGGATTACGGGTTTAGGCGTGCGGGCAACCGAATAAATTCATAATTAACAACCGCGATATTTTTAATTTATTTAAACTAAAAGTAAATATCACCAACAGGAAAGAGGTAGTTCAGTTTATTAAACGAACTTAATTAAATCCTGTTAATTTAAAGAAGAAAAAACCGAGCCTGATGATTAACAGACTGTATTATTACCGCTTGGATAGCTCATCTCATCCACTTGTCACACAGATGCTCTCCAGCGACAAAGCCGCGCCATTATTAGTTGATACATAAAAGTTGCAAGAGTATGTTGTAAAACCCGAAGTTAAAATCGCATAAAAACGAAATAAAAACACCGCTCGCGCGCGTCTTATGTCCTCGGCGCCCAGCACACGATGTCTTCGCCAGCAAGAAAATCCAATTTGCATAATTACACATTAAGCATAATCGTTAATGCGTAATTACGCAAATTAAATATCGTCTGATTGCACAATCTTGCACGCGCGCGCTCGGGCGCGATTTGTTATCTCGTTTCGTTTGTCTTTTTATGACACAGCACCACAAATCCGTCGTCGGGGGGTGGCTTTACTTAACTCGCTCTGCCACCGACTGCTTCCACACAAAACGACAATTAGTTCAATTACAGACGGACGACGGCGGCGGAGGATGGGGTGGGTAGTGTCGGCAAACGGCCCATCGGTTGCGTTACACGTGTAATTAAATTGCAAATTGGACTTTTGCCCCACCGAAAATCACGCGAGAGAAAAAAAAAACACGAACCAGCTCAAAAATAATCACGAAACGCCCAACTCATGTGCATATATTTATGCCATTTGGCTGGTGGGGCGGGTGGGCGAAAGGTACAAATGAACTCGTGTAACAATTACACCCCCGCTAGGTATACGGGTTCGTACTTACAACGCGCATATTCGTTAACATGCGCCAACGAATTACTCCCTGCAGGTTAAGTGAAAACTGCCGGCGGGAAGCAGCAAACATACGTAGACACAGCATAATAACTAAGTTTATTCTTTTAAAAAGTATCACTGCCAGCGGATAATTACTGGTCGACTGCTTGCTGCTGAAGGATGAGCGCTCATTTCGCATCAGTATGATATGCAAATGCAATTAATTTGCGGGCGGACGCCAACACTCGGTGTTTATGCACGCAAAACGCTGAAATATTCGTATGGGCGCGCCAACACCTGCGCAACCGTTTTCGGAGGCGCGCACGCAAACACGTTGGAACTCATTACGGGGCAAGTTTATTGGACAGTTATTGGGCAGCCGGCTACACATACCGGAGACCCAACGGGTAAAAGGCTTTCCCGACACGCGTGGTGCTCGGGATTGCGTTGCTCGAGATGAGACCAAGCTGGGAAAATGTGCGCCCGTTGCTTAGTTTTATGGCAAATTGTACTCTGCATCTTTTATTTACACCTCTTTTTTTTGCTTTAAACACCTATAAAGAATATTACTTTTATTAGATAATCGAATTCTGGTACTTGGGCTAGTAATTGCAGTGTAGTTTAATGAACTAATTACATCCCTTTGCTTTTCGCCGCGCGTCGCCGTCTCTGATGATGGATGGGAATTGCGCGTAATCCTCGCTGAGCGCACACATTGCGCCAGTATATACGAATGATTGTACACACGACTGCATCGACGAGCGCAATTTGGATGGAGTCCTCTAATGCATCCTGCCAATGAGCGTTTAGCTCGCGCGCACCACCGGGGTGGTTCGACGACAATATATAAACTCACCACCCACGCATACGTTTGCCGCCCGTGTTCGGGAATTGCCGCATATTGGATTGCAATTGCGATCGCGATCGCTGCTGAACTAATATGCCACCAGCAGCGAGGTTGCGTTCATTTTCTTGCATATGCATACGTGCGATAGGTGCAAGGAGGTCGCGAGCGCAAATTTCTAATATGCATCTGGCTCTGGAGGAATTTCGCTACGAATATATCTAACCCGACGCGAAGGGTTGGCGGTTGGGACGCGCGGTATACATATAATTGCGTTCGCCATGCGTTGTATTACAACGTGTACGCCGCCCCTCAATGTCGTGCAGCAGAAGAGCTTATATGAAGGCAGCGCGCGCATACCTCTCGCAAATGAAGATGAAGTTTAAGTCGGGTCTAATTGAATCGCTCTTCCCACTCAGCTCCAATTACGAATGTTATTGCAAATATAAATTCAACTGATTGATTGTTTCGAATTAAAAATTACGTGCAAACTCAACGGATTCGAAATGTAAGTTTTTTGGGTCATCCTGGTTGATGGGTGTGCCCGATACGAGCACGGCGCTGGGGAAATTTTTAAACGACATAATTAACGTTCGTCGCAAGCGTCGGCGTCGGCGGCGGCGGCGACGACGAATTGAATTAATTTCGCCTTTGATGCGGTGTGATTTTCCACCGCCGAATCCACAACGCACACACCCACACGCATTACACACCCATCCGCCGCCGCCGCTGCCTCCCTCGCTTCCCACAGCACAGCGCGAATGGCTGAAAGTTAGTCGCCGAAGCCTCGTAAATTCATTAATGAAGCCAATTAGCGTGGCGAAATTGCAGAGATGCCTAATTAATCATCCGCGAACGAAAAGAAATTTATTATTTCTTCGGATTCTTTTTCGAGCGGCTGCGCTTTATGCTGACGCTCATCAATAGTGGAGGAGGTTTTATTTCGCCAAAAATAAACTCACTCACGCGCCCCTCTGCCCCCACACCAATCGTTTCTCGGCTTAATGATAGTATTATTGTTTTCGGCAGTTTAACGCTAATTACACTTTGTTGTTGGGCGTCGATTCGCGCGCGGCCATTATACCAGCGCGCCGTCCGCAGTAATTAACGCTTAAATCCGCAATTGTTGCATAAATATTTCAATTTTAACATGACATCAGGGATGAGTTTCACCCATCCACAAAGTTGGCACACAATTGCCAGAGTTTTGCGGACATTTTGGCTGTCAAATTAAATTAAATTTTTATCGATCTGCTAACCATCGTCACTTTGTGCATGAACGCTCTTCAAATCTCCACCACTTTTATCTACCTTATTATAAACACTTGATTTGATTAAATTTAGTTTTAACCCATTTTTGGGGGCTGAAGGTATTTCGCTGACAATTCGAAATTGAGCGAATTAGAAGTTCATTAGGGTGCCGCGTTCGAACAGCGATAAAAGTCACGGGGCTGCATTATACAACGGCACCTGGAAAAAGGTGGGCATCACGTTGCACGGCGTGATATACGAGTTTTACGCTCGCCAGCCGGTAAATATAGTTTGCCCGTCACATAATAAATGCGAAACTTTACCTCATCGGACTGTGCCGCGCCCCTGTTGTTGTTGGGGTGTGTGAGAGTGTGTGTGTCGTCCGGTTCGCGCGCGGGCAGAGCGCGCATTAAATTTACGATAGCGCCCCGGTTGCAGCAGCACAACACGCGAATTTACTTTTTAATCTTTCATAATACTACCAGGCTGTGCGCTGCGATGGGCGATGGTAAGCCCGATGTAGCTTGCGCAAATGTCGCACAGTCAAAGATAATTTCATGCATCGCCCGGCGCCTCCACTGTATTACGAACAGTGATCGTTTCGCAAAGTGCTATTATTAGTACTCTTCGATAATCATATAAAATGAACACTGCTGAATTTATTTATTTATAAGGTTTCTAGGCAATTTGTGCTATTGCGAAATTCGAGTACATCGCCGACAACATAACAGATCGCACTTATTTATATGCTATGAGTTCAATAGATAGCGATAAATTTGCTGCGCTGTTACTGCTGAGCACCCGGACTCTCTTCTCATCGCCCAATTTCAATTAACTTGCTCGCCTTGCTCGCCGTGTGAGCGCAGGCGCTAAGGCTTTTGATTATGAAAATGAAAATTTCGCACGTGCTCAGGCAGCAACAGCAGCAGCAGCAGCCACGAGATGAAGATGGTGTGTATTGGCAAAACGAATGAGGTGCGTTTCGGGCGGGTAGGCGGCGCGAGATAAATGTAAACTGCTTATAATATGAAATGGATGTTGAATGTTGGCTTTTGCGCCGCTGTGCGCAAGTTACACAAAGCGAAAACGTAAATATTGGGCGAGTTTCGCGCTGCCGCTGCCGCCGCCGCCGCCGCCGAAGAAGAGTGCATGGAATTGCTCGTGTACATAAAATAATATCGAGGCGTCTATTAATTCCGGGCATGGTCGGCACAGCGGCGGAAGACGCGGTGGAGGCGCCGGCGTCGGCGTGGCCGGAAGGAAGGACACCAAGCGTCGACGCGTAGGCTGCAAAATGTTAAAAAATGATTTACGACTTGAATTATTAAGTGGGATGCTGTTGCTTCTCGCTGTGTGCTCTGCTGTCCGTGTTCCGTGTTTGCGCATGCAACAATGTCCACCATCCGGAGGGCTTATGCGTAGAGCTACAACGTTATTAAAAACGATTAATTACCAAAACAAATTTTCGCAAATTAATTAACCAACGCGATTATTTATATGATGGTATGAATATCATCCCCGCGATAGGAAAAGTGTCTGTTGGAGATTTTACCCTTGCACTACCTACGTTCATACTTGAGGGGGTGCGCATTCAAACCGCACCCACTTCAACCACCCCGCATTCATTCTCTGCGCCAGAATGATGTCTTTCGCAATTTCCCACCGTGCTAACCAGTTACTTCTTTTTCGTCTTCTCTCCGGGTCTTCTAATTCTCCAACTTTCGAGTGCGCCCTTTTCGCCCTTACAAGTGGGGGCTATGCGGTAACGATTCTCGATACTGCGACATAGTGTGGCGCCGCAGCGATGTTGCGGAAAGTGTGTCCGTCCGTCCGTGTTGGCGACCGATGATGTCTGCAACCGAAATAGGGGGTGGTGGTGGTCGTACGTAGCCGTTACAGGATAACATCCTCCCCCATGTTTGGCGCGTTGCGCGCTGCGCGTTTGCGGTCGACCGGGCGCGCCAGTGTTTACGGCCGCTACATCTGTTGGGTTCGCACTATTATTGACCCCGCGTCCTTTTATTGATGCGCAAAAATTTAATTGCTAGTAAAAATTTACGCTAGTCTAAGCATAAATTCTCTCCAGCGCTCAACTCAAACGCCATTGATTTATTCTTTGTCGAGCGCACGGTAGTGTTTTATTTGTGCGCAGGAAGTATTTCAATTCGCCGGCGGTTTTCCGCATTATTACGACGTACCCCGGGCAAGCAGCTAGTGGTACACTGGTAGTGACAGCCGCCCCCCGCTCGCGAAAGGACGACACACGTAAAAATCTGTCTCTATCACTCTTTCCGGGTGCCGCTGGAAAGTCCAACTTTGTAGAAATGCACAGGACTATTGTGTGAGAGATGAAGCACACGAATAACATATGTACCTCTCGAGAGCGCTCTTGACAAATTCGATTGTTCTTTACGATCTTTATTGCATCGCCGAACGTTATTGACTATTATTTCATTCGTTTGCCCCACTTTTTTGTATTGCAAGCGTCTCGCGCATTGCAAAACGCACAAGATATACGTTTCCCAATTGTGTCGTGTAGCAAATAGAAACCAAATTTCAATTTGATCATAAATACAAGTAGAACTATATTTCTCAATATTTTTTACTTTTGCGTTTGCTTATATATACAAATATTTTATTCCGTCCCTTTAACTCACCCGCCGATAAATGATAAAATATAAGTTCACTTTGATGTGCTTTGATGTTGTTGGTATTGGGCTACAATGTTGATGTTGCTGAATAAATACCGGAATCGGGTCAATGCATGTGCGGATGTCTGCAGCAAAGTACTTGACGATTGGAATGAACAACGGCGCACGGTACGTAATGCATCGGCGATTAAAAATTAATTCAAAATTGATCGGATGTGTGGCGTTAGGGAAGCGCCTCGTATTCATAGTGGTAACGCGCTACTGTGGCGCAGGTTGTCGCTTATTTATTTTTGTTAAGAATGCGCCTCTGCCACCCACGGCTGATGCATTATATCGTGTTGCTCGCGCCGTAGAGAGTGTCGAGAAGTCGAGATCATTCCATTTCCGCTTGCTTTCTGCTTGCCTGCCCCATATACGAAATGTAATAAATATTTAACGGTATCATTGATTTTAGCTCAAGGGAGGAGCGTCAGATCTGTAGCGTTTTATGTCCTTCAAACGCGGTATCTGCATCTAATGAATTATGATGGGTTTTTGGTGGTGCGCGCAGACATCACTGAATAATAAAATACTGAATAACATAAGGATATATATTTTTATAATCCATGTTTGTTTATTTATTTGGAGTAGTTCATAGCTTTCATGTTTACAGGGTGTGTTTATATTGAATTGTTGCGTTTTCAGCATATATTACCAACTTTCCTCATTAGCGTGCATATGCTTGTTACATACCCTTCGAACATGCATTGTGCATGTGGTATTTATTACATTTATTACACACAAGAATTATTTGTTTTAGAATTGTATTTGTGGCGTGGTAGTTATACAACGTTGATTTAATAATATTGCTGCCAATTATCTGAAAACAATTTCATTATAATTTACTGGCGTGCAAGTAAACAAGAGCATTTTTATGACAACACGGTGAAATAGTAGTAGCCATCGTCAGCACTGTTGAGATACAGAAAAGCTAACTAGGTGTATTTTACAACTAGTTTAAATTTGTGTTCGCGCTTGCCCGCTGCAGTTTCAGTCGCGTTATTGGATTCGAAGTCGTGTAGCGCCTGCACACCACCACCACCATGGCTGCAAAACTTGTGCCCGTTTCTACTCATCCAAGTTTGCCTTTCGTTAATTAAGTTTCTCGCTGATGATGTCAACAAGTTGCGATGCAATTGGATATCGCTGGTTTTTCTTGGAAGACGATTTGCATCTCCACCGGCATGTGCCCCTCCGCGGGGGGTGTGCTATTTATATCGACTCATCTCATACCACCCGCACCACCTTTTCATTTGTTTCTTGCGCCGCAGTTCGTTACGCGCTGGACGCGTTTTAATTAAACGTCTCACAGAAGAATGTCACTGCACGTGATCATGCTTCGTGACTGGCGTTTTTACTAGTCGCAAACGTGACGCCACACCTTTACACCTGTTCGGCTTCCTCCTTTATCTCGGCGCGTTTGCAAGATGACATACGGAAAAAATAGGAAAAAGGAGTGGATGCGCCGCCGTCCAAGTTATGAAACTTTGATTGTGAGCATGGGTATGATCGATGCTGCCGGCTGCACGCCTTGGCGATGACGCAGACGAGGCGAAACTGTTGAAATGGTGAATGCGGATGCGATGCATCATGCTCACCAACTCTCGCCATCGCGTCGTCGGCGTGGTCGTCGTGGGTGTCTTATTTGTATGTAAATGATGAGGGGCCATGGGGGTTGCGCGTTCACATACTCAACGCGCACCATTCCGACGCTTGAAAAGACGACTTATTGCGGATTCATCGAGCGCCCGAAGGTCCGGCGCCCAACCCCCTTCGAATTTTCGGGGTGTGCGCGCGCTCATGCAATTAGAATCCAATTGGAATACTTGACGTTCGCCATCATTAAATGCTTGCACACTCTATTCAGCCGCTTCGCATACCTACCTACCGCGAGCAGAAACGATTCCAACAAAGTTTTATGATTGACGCGGGTCAAAAGGGGTTACATATGCAAATAGGTATGTGATTCCTTCATGAATGCGAATGCCGGTGATTATTTTTGAATGACCCTTTGACTAACTGAATTAGTAGAAAATATTCGCATTGATAAATAAAAATATAGAAATATTTGCGCGTTGTTTTCGCAGCGATGTTGTTGTTTGTCGGGATGCGAAAGAGAGAAGGGTGGAATGGCAGACGGGGGTAGGCAGCGAAGCGAAGCGTGCACAACCGGTACAATTCGCTCGCTTTACATTACAGCGGCGTTAACTAGCTTGTTATGCAACGCCTTCTATTAACAAACATCCATGCATACTGCCGAGCAGCCACTCGTTGGTTCGTTCGCCACGAGTGGCTGCTCTTTCGCCGACGGCAGCGACCGGTGAACATTAACACGGCAGCGGCACCCGAAAACAACCACCCAAACCCACCCATTGGTGTCGGTGCGGGGTGCGCTGGAACGCCGAAAAAGGACAACGTCGAAAATAAACAAGCTTTCCCCGGTGTCGTTTCACGTTTCGCGGTGATTTATATAATGCAGCACTGGATGAAATTAAAATTGCCCATTTCAATCAGCGAATGGCCAGAATTATTATTGTCGCTCGATAACTGCTTACAGTAATTATGTATTAACCATGGACAAAAGCGCTTCGCAAATTGCAAACAATAGCGCCAATTCCCATATGACTATACATTTACTCCACCGGAAATGCATAATGGATTGTCATTGTAATGATCGAATTGCTTTGTGTGGGCGGGCCGGTTATTTTTTTGCTCGCGAAATCAGCCCCGCATCGTTGCGCTCTGATTTACATAAATATGCAAATTCTAAATAATCGCATTCTGCGTTCCTGTAAGTATGCGCACTGCATGCATGTATATAAGTAGTATAAAAAAACGGTTTTTAACGACTTTCAAATGGCTATTTACGTGTAAAATTTCGCATCTCGAGTAGCCATAAGAAACAGTGCAAATTTTGATGTTCAGTAGTAAAG
>JARJDR010006184.1:0-11239 GCA_030264135.1 Myllaena sp. GC000078 | reverse complement strand
TCGTCGATGCCCTCCATGAGGATGGTGCTCTGGTGCGCGAGCACGTTGCGCTCCTTTTTGTAGTCGTTTGCCTCTTTGCGCAGCATGTCGGCGTTGCGCTTGTGACTGGTCGCCATCACCTTCAACTCTTCCAATTCACGTTTCATAATGTTGGAAACGCGAATGATCTGTTCGTGGCTTTGCGTTAACTCGCCGAGTTCTTGCTGCAAACGATCGTTGCGGGTCTTTTCCTCTTCTAGTTCCTATTGGATTAATTTCATTAATTCTAAGCACGGATTTTAATGGTTTAGATAGAGAATTACATGCAGCACTTGAGCATTCTGCTCGCTGGTTTCGAATTCCGCCAGTTTAGAAGCGTTGAGCTCGGCTTGCAATTGCGCGACTTCTTGGCTGAGACCTTTGACGGATTCCTTGAGGTTTTCGAGGTCTGCATCGGCGGCGGTGTGCGGCTCGCAAGTATCCACGCCCTCGTCCACTGAGTCAGTATCCAACAATAGTGTGCGCCGTCTAAGAATTTTATTCTCTTTATACCACAATGAAGCGTCTGTTAAAGCTCTGTAACATTTCCAAATAAGATACACTACACTTGTGCGAAAGTGTTGCGTTTACTTAGTCATGGCGCTCGTCTCGGTTTCGTACTGCAACTTTAACGCGTCGTACTCCTTGAAGAGGCTCTTCGAAGCCAGCGTCAGCTTTGCGAGACTCTCGTTCTTTTCAAATAGCTCCGTCTCTAGTTCTTCATTTTTGCTGCGCAAATTGGCACACCGCCTCTCCGAATCTTGTAATGATCGCTTTGCTGGAACCGACCAAGCAAGGGTGCTTTTGATTGTAATCAGATAACATTTGGATGTAGGAGCTTACTCTTTTCGTTGTCGGTGAGCAACTTGCGGCGTCGCTCCTCGGCCTCTTCGTATTTTATCTTCCATTTCGGAAGTTGTTCATCATGAATTGGCGCTTTTGGCGTTGAAGTAGTTGGTGTCGCAATGCCAATTGTTGGTGAAATTGAACCAGTTGGCGAACTACTGTTGCTGCCGCCGCTCGTATAGAATTTTGCGGTGGCGGTGTGCGTGAAACCGTTTCGGCTATTTTGCCGACGCACCGGAAGCCGTGTGCCGCCATTCTGCAGGCAAGCGGCTAACGTGCGATCCATTGACGACGACATCTCCTGGAACACAAAATGATGAGACAATGGCCTGCGCTAAATTTGCATTTTTAACCGCCATCGCTTTCGAAACTAAGTTAACTGCTTGCAAAAATTCAACATAAATCACACTTGAACACTGAATCATTAACGACTAATTTACTTATTGTTAGTGACTTAGTCCCATGTAGATGTCTCGCTGTATTTATAGCCAAACCGATGGAATTGGTTAAGAGCGTGATGTACATACGTTTGACAAGGTAAATGGTGGTGTTTCATTGACCAATAAAACGTTACTGATATCACTGTATGCCATTTGTGGAATTGAAATATTTACGATGATTCAGGCAATGATTCAACGCGGTACAAATTAGCACAATATCAAGTACGAAAGAAAAACACAATTGATTAGAATTATTTAATAGCCACAAGAAACATAGCTACGATTTTGAATGAGCGCAGAAATTCCAACGCGACGCGGTCGCAAGCCAAAAACCGACTGCGATGTAAAACGGTAATATCCCAACTGCCAAGCCGCCGCCGCCGCCGCTGCCACAATCAGACGAGCTCTCACTCGATAGTGATAAGATAAGTAACCGACTGTAGTGTAGATTCGTTATGTAGGTATAGATTTATGAATTTCACTTGCCATGTTTGAGCTTAAAGCTAATTATAACTTAAAGGTGAATTAAATTCCAATTACATGCGTTAAATGAAAAGCGATTATTTGTCAATTAAATTTAATAATTACATATGTAGCTTAATACATCTAACAATTAGTAAAGTCGCATTGTATGACATTGAAAGCAGCGTCGCATCTGTTGTTTGCTTGATTTTAATTATTATTCTCATTGCTTAGTCATCCGTCCGTCGATGACTAGTTACACAGTTACAGTACATACATATATGTACAGATACAGTGCGCGTATGTATTGAATCACGTACGATACCGATAAAACGATAAAATAATGAGATAAATATTTTGATAGCGTAAAGACGAAGCGTAGTGTTACTTACCTAGAACGCGCGACCGGAAGCGAAGAGAACTTCTTCGATCGCTGTTTGCGAGTTGAGTCTATCGTTGCAGTTGCGGTGAATGGACCAAAACCGGCCGAGAAGTGTGTGTATGGAGTTCGGATAGGAGACACGGTGACCCAAAAGCCGCACGTTCTCGTTTCGTCGCGGCTGAACTCATGGGCGGCAGAGACACTGACAATGAGTTAACTTGATTGTGAGTTCATCAAATAACTCATTTTCAAAACCACCCATTTCCATAACTATTCGCATGCGTGCATATCCTATGCGTAATGCCACTTTATTATTAGAATGATTTCAACTAACGAAGGTTCAAGTTGAATTTGAATTCGGAGAGAGAGGGAGAGAAAGACGCACTGTAAATGCAAGACGTTGGCGGGCGCGCGCGCGATCTTGCCAGAATAACGAATGTGCAGCAACTGGCTGGGCTGGTGAGCAGCACACGAACAGCACGAGGAGATTGTGTCCGCGACCGTGGCCCCCAGAGAGACTCACCGGACCTCAATGCAGCGAATCGAAGTAGGTACATAAGTGCTATACGCGCACGATAGTTACTTATACTGACAAACACATTCAGCATTTCACATGATCAAAGTTGTACGGGCTTGGCACTGCATCCGAAGCGTTTACTCTTTCTTCGTTGCCGCGGGAGATCGAAATCTTATTGTATACACCTATCTATGTACTTGTACATACTTGGATATGCAATGAGATTTCGATAGTGTTTCTAAGTCAGTTGCAGCGCATAGAGAAACACATGGCATACGCATATGTGCTTAATAGACGACTTTTAGATAGGATTTGAACTATTTTTGTTTAGGCAAGTCCAACATTTTGTTATTGAAACTAAAAATATCTTGATTCTTTCTTGTGTCGAAATGTTTTGCTTAAGATGCACTTGTTATTTTTCGAAAGACAATAAGTTGTTTTGGCTGTGAACTTGCAAACAACACCCATTTTGGTAGAAATCCGAATTTATCATCATTATCGTAGAAAACAATGAGTAATCCTCCTCCTCCTCCTCCTTGCAGATAAGTCCATGTTATGATACTACCGTTTGCGGGGTAATTAATCAATGCTTTAAAAACTATTCAAGTAGTCAAGTATTTACGGATACCATAAGAAAGAAAACAGAATGCTTCCTAATGAATCATGTACCGGAAATGGGCAAATAGAGGTGCAATTGTTTACCTGTGTAAACGTGCACTTCCGTTTATAGAACGGTTTTTATTAGAACTTTCCTCACATCACCGACTGGACAATTTTTGCAATTTACACTTAAACATATTGAGCATTTATTTTTATCGGACATAAAAGATAATAATAAATAGATTAAGAGCAATCGGCATTATCTAATAATATCTGCAGTGCAAGTTGCAAGTTGAAACAGATTGTGAGATGCATCTACAAACCGCGTGCGTATCGAAATGTACACCATAATGTAAAATTTCGATGCTACACAAGGAACAGGAAGTCATCATTGATTAGGGAACATTCAACGAAGCCCACTCCTTAGATTCGCGTTAGGTTAACGACCCATCGAAGTCTAACTGGCACACGACATAATAAAAACCATTACTTATGCACATATGATGTGTATTACTTGAGTACATATATATTTATTTAGATTTAGTCAAGTTTGATTTTGAAAATAGCTTCCTCTGTTGCAGTCATTGGCATGGCCATATCGTGCATACGCTGTAACAGCCATCGTTCCTCGATGTCGTATCGCAATGGCGATGCTTCCGGCACGTTGCGACGCTTCACTGCCAGATACACCACTCGCAGTAGCACATAGCACATGCGGTAGAAGATAATTCGCACGATGAGATCGCCGAGGATGGCGCTGTCCATTGGACGGCGTCGCGATGATGACGACGAGGAGGAGGAGGAGGAGGACGAGTATATGAATAACGGTGAGTCTGCTTCATTTGATGACATTTTCTGCTAAATTCTAAAAGAAAACAATAACACTGATTGCTCAGCTTGATGTTTATCTGATGAAATCAATGTGTTTTCGTAAGTAATAATAATGAGTCAAAACGATTGTAATGATGGTAGGTGGTACCCGGCGCCATTAACAGCAACAACAAACAATATACAGCCAGCATAACAAAGCAACAATAAGTTCAAGAGAACACACAGGCATATTGCTTAAGACAGATATCATTTACTATATACCCATGCGGATAATAAAACATTACACAATTTTATTATTTATTACATAATTACGTGTCAATTGACCACATAATCCTTGAGCGCCAAATAGACATTCACCATGGTCGCCCAGAAATAATAATTTGTAAACGTCAATAGATTTGTAATCATATCAAAGAACGGATTGCTGATGCCAAAGGACGATACAATTTTCATCTGATTGATGGAAAAGAAGCTGAAGACCAGCCCGTCGAGAAAATTCAAGATGCCAACGAGAAAGTCGGAGCACACCAAGGGTGAGCCATCCACAAGATTGCCAATGCCTTGACTGGGCACATGGAACATGCCGCCAACGTACGTCGCCTTCACCGCAATCCCAACCGCCGTCGAACCATTCATATGCGTGACCACACAATTCGCAAGATCGCCAATGCCCAATATCTTGGTCGTGCTAAACACCATGCTGGTGATCGCATTCGAGGTGATCACCTGCGTGAAATTGCCCAAATCCTGAAAGATGACGCCAATGCCCTTCCCATCACTGCCGCCCGCCAGCGCCGAGACGCCAACGTTCAAGAATAGTATCAACTGATTGAGCAGCGCCTCCAGCCCATTTCCGCGCTTCGTCAGCGACGTCTTCGCGCTGATGAAGTTCGTAAACAACGACTGGCCGGTGATCAAGCCCAGGATTTTTTTCACAAAATCGAGATTGAGTATCTGCGGCGCCAGATTGAGTATGTTTGCCGCCTGCACCAGCGTGTCGATGGTCAAGCCCAAGATTTGAATCAGCAGCCCAAAATCATTGGTAATAAAGTTGGTGAACGCGTTCGCAAAGGTGCGCGTAAACAGCCCGAAGAAACCCAGCACGCCGCTGAGCGACAGATCAATGTTGAGAATATCAGCAATCTCCATCAGCACCGACTTGCCAAACACGCCGCCCAGGAGAAATGTGAAGAGATCCTCATCCGTGCCGAGCAACAAGAGTGTTTGCAATGCGATCGGATTTAAATTCAGCAGCTCCACAATACGCAGGAAGCCAAAGAGATCGTTGAGAATGGTGTTGAGCACGATGGTGAGGATGTCCACAATCGACAGGCCGATATTGGCGAGCAGTTGGAAGGAGAGCGGCACAATCTTGAAGAGATTGCCCAGCGCACCGAAGCCGATGTTGAGCGCAAAGAACGCGTTGTTGATGGCCGTGAGGGAGGGTTTCGCATTGGCGATCAAGCTGAAGACGTCCGACAGCGGCATTATGAGGCTGCCAAAGCTCGCCGTGATGAACGGCACGGCGCCCATCAGGATATTGATGAACAGCGAGATGAGATTGTTGAGCGGCAGGTTTAGGCCGAGCACACCGATCGAGTGCACGACTTTGTTGAAATCGACGCGCTTGTTGCTGACGCGCTGTGCACGCGGTGCCAGCAAGCATGTCGTTAGCAGCAGGACAACAATGCCGAGTAACTTTAATTTCACCATATTGCACTTTTTCTTTCACTTGCGATTTATTGAAATTTTTCGCGCTGTAAGTACGTGTTTCAAGATCTATGGCGACGTGTTTTTTTTTCGCAATTACAAAAGCGAGATGATAAAAGTGCGATGCGAATGTTTGCGGTGTCATTCCTACGTAAATCGTTCTTGTCTTGTGCAAATAATTGTAAATTGTGTTTCTGAAGCGTGCACGAAACTTACCGCGTTCCAGAGTATGTTTTCAGCACTTGGCTAGCACTGCATAAAAACTACGCCGATGGAGATGGCGACCTGGCATGATAAAGTAACGCGCTGCTACTATAAATTACTTTTTAACTTGTGGATTGTAATTCGTTTATGTCATTCGTATTACACGCCTGGTGCGCAAGGTTGAGTATGGAATTTTTGATAAGCATAAAAAATGCCAGCGATCTCATTCCCACTCGACCCTTTGCGTGGAAGCGAGAGGCAGTTATTGTTATTGCTGCAGGCTAATAATTGTTGAAATACATTAATAACGAACAATGCAAAAGTAATGCGCGCGCACGGAAAATGGGTTAAACATGTTGCGAAAGATTTAAAGTATTTAAAGAATCGATCGCAACTCAAACTTACTATCTACGCACAGCGCGCAGTGCGCTAATTAAATGCAATCAATGCGGCCATATGCAAAACAACATTTACATCAATTGCAGCAACGTGATGATGAACGGATGCTGATTAATCTGAATCGCGCATCATGCGCAGAATTTAAAAAACAACACACAATGCAAGGCAAGTTAATGAATAATTAGAGCGCAATTGCATGCAATATTTTTCTATTTCTCTACTTCTCTTCTGCATCCCATGCGTGCGTTTGGATTGGGGAATAATAAATTAGTATGTGCGGTAATGAAAACGAATGCGTGCTGCAATTGTTCTATAGTGACCTTGGCAACTGCAACTCCACATTACCGTTAGGACTACACTAATAACTACACTTGTGATAAAATGCGGAAAACGAAAGTGAATATGCAGATTGGCATTACATATTTGATTACTTCGAGTATTAAAACGAATAATCAGTAAAGTGTTTCGAAATACTTAGTTAGGGGATGTTGTGGCAAGCGTTTTAAATTACTTTGACCGCTCTTATACGTAAGTAGGTATATCGTACCTACGCATAATGAAAAGAGCTAATATGTTACTTATGTAATTGTCAATTTGTCAATGATAGTGCAGCGATGCATGAAATGACCACTTTTTGCAATGCATGTGTTATTTAGTTACTCGGTAGCAGAGCTTAGCGCAGATTAGCACATATCGAGAAAGTTGATAATGCTATTTTTCGAATGAATCCATCGTTTGGACATTATGTCTACAATGTTGCCAAATTATTAGACTTGCTGAAAAATATAACTAGCAATCATTTTAAGACCCAATTCAAGTCATAATTCAAGGCAAAACGATAGATAAGCAAGTTTACCATTAAGAATATGGTAGCGAACAAACAATAAACCAATAGTGATGTTTGTGGAATACTTCGGTTATCACTTATTAACTGGCATGCTGATGCATTGTCACCCACACGTTTTCATACTTTTTTTTTTTCACATAAAAATAATGGCAAGGATAAAATAGTCCAAGGTTGCCGCATGTGCGTTCACGTAATACTATCGACACGTGAACAACACACTGCAACGAATAGATTGCACCTACCTACCTACCTACTAGTACATATGCTAACTAACTTACTAACTAACTAACTAGTTGGGCGAATCCGTACATTAGGTATCTAGGTATTACTTTTCAAGATATTCTGCGCTCCCCCGCCATTCATCAGCATACTCAACATTCAACATCGTTGATGTAAAACTAACAAACGCAATAGAAAAATAAAGGTTGTGCGTGGTAGCGAGGTGAATGTGGAAATGCAGTGGCATAATAATGACTCCGCCAGGTAGACCTCAAAAAAAAACGATATAAGCGACAGCAAGTTGCGGGTCTGTCAGCAGTCCGGTCGCGATATCGATGCGTGTGCGAATGTGATGCGTGTGCGGCACGTGCAGTGTTTGAATATGTGATCAACAACGGGCTAACCAACTGAATGTGAAACCAAAGTGATTGTGATACCAACTATTTGAAAGTGATTCATTATCGTTATCAACCGAACCGAAAATGTATTCCAAGGAGAGTTCGACAGCAAGCAAAATGTTTCTGTTAACTGCCATGTTTATACTCGTGGTTTCTTCCAATTGTAAGCACTAAGAAACGGTTTAACAAAAAAAGCAATTATTCAAAAGTGATATCGATAGGTGCCAACACGAATTGTTCGGGAAAGCAGACAAACTTCGAAAAGGTGATCGGCCAGCGTCCAGCCAACGTTCGCGGTGTTCTGCTCTTTGCCGCGGGCGGACCGCAAGCCCAGCATCCCTTCGCGGGCATCACCACCGAATGTCTACGTTTATGCAAACTATCTACAACGTGCACCAGCTTTGTGCTGAGCTATAGCAACGCATCGTGCTATGCGCTCAACGCCAGCGACGAACGGCGTGCATTAGCCGGTGGCGGCGGCCGTCACATCTACGATACGAACGTTGCTTGGTTCCGAAAAACATGCTTCCAAAGTGAGCTCCACCCAAGCAAGTCAATAGATAAGTATCATGCGTGACGAGAGTGCGTTTCAGAAACATGCAACAAATTATGGATGGTGGAACGCATACCTGCCGCAACCCTTGTTGGTAACAGCACGAAACGGCTGGCGGTGCCCGTTACGCGACAGCAATGCCATGAAGCTTGTTTGCAAGAAGCGCAATTTACGTGTCGTTCGGCCAAATACCGAATACTGCCGGCGAATTCCATCGGCGGGTATGATTATGAACGAGCTGATGACGATGTCACCGTCGGCGAATGCGTGCTCAGCGATTCCGATCGCTATCTCACCCCGCAGGGCTTTCGCGTGTCTGGATTTGATGACGAGTACTTTGAAAACCAATGCGTTGAATGTAAGTCCTGTGGTGAACCCCAAGTTAACACAACAAACTCACATCTCGCCACGTGCCGTCCGCCATGTTTTTTAGTATTAACGAACAAATACTGCTCGTTCGAAGAATACCCCAATGTGGTGCTGATGCACGTGGATGCTACCTACCCGAATCTTACACGCCTGCAGTGTCAGAAGGAGTGTGAAGAGTTTACTGCGTTCCGCTGCCGTGGTTACTCCCTGATACCAAGTCAGGCGGCGGCGATGAACTCCCAGAAGTATCTGTGCCTAGTGCACGCCGAAAACAGTAAAGTCTATGGCCCCAAATCCTTAAGCGAACATCCGGGTGCTGTTTACTACGAGAAAGCACCGTGTTTAAACAGTGAGCGAAAATAAAAACCTATTGTCCAAATCCGAGATAATATATGATTCCGGTGATCGTGTATTGTTAGTTCGAGTCGACTGCGATAACGAAACGATGAACATCACCTACAACACGGACACCGAATTCAACGGGAAGCTCTACATGAAGGGCTACTCGGAGGCGTCCGGCTGCTATGCGGACGGCAACCGCAGCCGGCACGTGGAGCTGCTCGTCCCACTCGAGGTGCACAAGTGCGGACTGATGCAAGCGAATAGCGCGCAGAATCGCACCCTCTACTCCACTACCATGATTCTGCAGTACAACAATCTCGTGCAGACGCAGGCGGATCGCATCATCAAGGTGGGATGCATTTTTGGCGCCGGCGGCAATCACGTGGTGGTCGGCACGGGCTTCAATATCACCGAGGATAGCTCCCATGTGGGCAGTACGGACGTGAGCACGGCCAACACGACGCGGCCCACCGTAGAGATGAAGATTATCGATCTCAGCTCGAATGAAGTGGGCGATACGGAGATCGGGGACGAGCTGCAACTTGTCATTGAGATGACACCCGCAAACGGTAATCAGGATCAGGATAATGTTCTTCGTTTTGAGAAAGAAAATCGAATATGTAGGTAACTCTCTTTCAGGAGGAATTGATATAATGGCAGGACATTTGGTGGCAATGACCGAAAGCGGTCAGGACTCGATTCTGTTGCTGGACGACCGCGGATGCCCCACCAATCTGGACGTCTTCCCTGGTTTAACTAAGCAAATCGGCGAGCAGAGCATTCGACTAACAGCAACATTCCAAGCGTTCAAATTCTCGTCCTCGAATGTGATCCGCTTTAGTGTAATGGTTACATTTTGCGAGGAGAAATGCCCGGAGGTGGATTGCGCGGGCGAAACGTTCTATGCACGCCGCACAAAACGAAGCAACGCCGATGTGAATGCGAGTGTGAATGATTCCTTTCAATATGCGGAGCAAAGTAATGCAGACACGAAACATATTGCGAAACTGCCGCTGGAGTTTACGCTAATTGTGCGCAATGCGAATACGAAACCGGACCGTCTGGTTTACGGGGAGAACAACAAGATTCTTGTTGCTGGCTTTGATTCGGCGAATAACGAAGTGTGCTTTGACTTTTCCTTGCTCATTGGACTCATCATCCTCTGGCTGCTCATCCAGACCATCTTGCTGGTGACCTGCGCGATGCTGATAAGAAAATACAAGAAATATTATGAGGATCAATATTTGAATGAATCCATTGAGGAGTTGCATAAGAATTTCGGATTTGGCTTCAGCAACTTGGATAGAAGCCGACGAGTACGATTTGACGATGCCAACATGTTAACATGATACATACCAGACATACCAGAAATAAATTGCAATTTGCTCTGCATCGAAATTGGCATATTATGCATATTATGTAAATATGAGATAGCTTTTGTACATTATTTAATTTTAATAATAAATATTTAAAATATGAAGCTGCATGTGCATTTTCAATGGTGAGCTATTGCATTGAGTGACATTTGGTCTTTTAGCTCTTCGGAGCGGCGAATTTCTTTCTCCAAATCACGTTGCTTTTGCAGATTATACAAGTTTTCCGATTTTCGCCGTTGCTGGCGTTCAATGTCACGAATAACGCCCTCGTGTAATCGCTCCCTGCAAAATGTGTCACAATCAGAAATCAATGATAAAGCAATGAAGTAGCTCACCGATCAATCTGCTGCTTATAATGTACGTATCCGATGATACCGGCCGATGCAATGCACGCGCCTACGAGGACGGTTTTCGATGCCAGCGACATTCTTCCACGATGAATTTGATGGTGGCCAATGGTGGCGATAGGCAAGGCAATTGAAAACGTCTAAAATGTTCGCAGCTGTTATACGACAACTTGTTAACAGTCAATCGGAACAATCAGATTATATAATTGCGGCAAATTCAATGATTGATTGTGATTAAAAGGATTACCACTTACCACATTATTATCGAGTACCAGTGGACTGGACCGTAGTGAAATAAGGACTAACACTCAGTTCAATACAAAAGAAATGCACAAGGCAGCATAGATTGACATAGGTAGATTAAGCGTTAATTAATTAT
>JARJDR010006171.1:0-16299 GCA_030264135.1 Myllaena sp. GC000078 | reverse complement strand
GTCTTCACCGCCATTGTGACAACGAAGAGGGCGCTACTCGATTCAAACTGGCGGCACCTCAACTAAAGCGTCTAATTACATTGAATACCAAAAATATTCTTCCACAGCTTACAGAAATAACAAAAATAATCCTATTTACATAGAAACTTTTCTTCTGATTCTTCCCCTCGACTCGTCTAGGGCAAAATCTCATGTTTCGCACTACCAATCACAGCAATACTAATCCGCCGCTTGGTGAGTATCACACCACCCATCACCTCCACCTCATCCTCCTCACCCTTGCCTTTCCCATCATCAACCCCTGCAACACTTTCATCCCCCGCATTGGGAATAAAGAGGCAGAACACAGTCCCCAGCAGCAATAGTGCTGCGACCGTAAAAATCGGCACATCGGCGCGTTTGTCCATCAACAGTCCAAACAACAGATTACTGAGCATACCGCTAACACGGCCCACGAAGAGCGTGAGACATAGCGCCACGCCGGCGACGGTCGTCGGGAAGAGCTCCACCACAACGCCGCCGAGCGCAATGTTCGCGGTCGCCATCACCGCCTGGAAGACGCAGGCGACGATCAGATTCTGCCATGCGGCCGTCAGCCAGTAGATGCAGCCGGAGGCGATGCCGCCGATGAGCATGGTTGCAAGGGGGATGGCACGCAGTGCCAAGCGTCCCGATAGCCAGCCGGCGGCGAGGTTACCCCCGAGGGAAGCGATGCCAATCGCCAGCGTCGAGCGGAAGAGGTTCGCGTTGAAATCTGGTGCGCATTGGGGGATGGTGGTGGTGTTTGACCGCTCCATACGCATTGAGGCGAGGTATTGCACGCTTGCTGACTGGTTGGGGTGCAACGCTTCAAATTGTTCGAAGCGTTGGAAGAGTTCCGGCAGCCAGAGACCTAATCCGAAGTAACTGTAAGTAACAAAATTTGAATGGATTTTAAATTCAGCATAACTAACTTTAAAAAACTAAATCATTACTTTTAAATAATTAAGTAAGTAATAAATTGTATGTATTTACAAGAAAATAATAGTTGTGTAGATTAGTAATGTGATTTGATTAAGTGATTAAGTGATAGTTTGTTTGATTAAGTAGTGTTGTGATGATGAGTATGCATTTTGCTTGCGCTCAAGTCGCGGCAATTGTTGAGTGTTTAATCACACTTGTGCGTGTACACAAATAAGTTTGTCAATGTCTTTCAAGCTTTAAAACAAACAAACAAAATTAATGTATCGTAATTATTGAATTAACCTAGATTCCAATTAGTGTGTATTGGTGTTTAAAGCCTACCTAATTGTAAGCCACAATAAGTAAGTTTGTCGGCTCAAAAACAAATTTGTTAAACATAAAATGTGTTTAAAGTTGACCTAGCTTAATGATGTGCTTTTCTCATAGATATTTTTTCAAATCAAACTTGAAACTAGATGTGAACAAAATCATGCATAAAGTGAATGATAGAAAATACTAAAAAAATAATAACACAAGTTTATAAATCTCGGTCAACATTTTGACTCGAGCAGATGAGAACGATTGTTTACTAATTTTAGTGCGCTGAATCCAAATCTTCAATCCGTTTTTTGAAATTGGTTCTAGTGATTGAGTTCTCCCATGGTAGCGCAACTGCGCTCTTTTACGTAATGAGTTTGAAAAGTCCGTGCCAAAATGGAAAATTACTGGATTTTTGAGGTAAATTTTTTATATTTCTCATCGCAGTCTCCTATTAAGCTTATGAAATTAGTCCAGCGGTTCTTCAGTTTTTCTATCCTCTCCAAAAAAAATATGATTTGTCCAAGTCCGCAAAATAGTCATTCTTTGATTCAAATGAATGCCAAACACAAAGTACTATTCCAATCTGGCAATTTTCGATGTGCGTTCTTCCAAGAGATACCACTTAGTAAATATAAAGTTGATTTGCGCTAGTAGCGCCATTTTTCGCACTTTGCACAGACGTTAAATGGCCGTTAACGGTCAGTAATACTGAAATAATGAATTTATTGAAATATTCAAAAACTAGAACTAATTTCAAAAAACGGATTGCAGATTTGGATTCGGCCTGCGAATCTACCTTAGAAATAGCTTTTGTTTGATCACGTCAAGAACCGTGTATTACATAATTGCCGTCCGGCGCGACTTCATGTAGTGCCATACGACTGGGTTCTTTGTTTTTTTTTTAGTTTAAGGGTACTTTTGATCAGTTTTAAATACTGGTGCCACTGGTGTAGACACACACGCCTTCAAAAGCGAGTATATGTAATGTAGGTAATATAAATACATCTAAAAATTTTGATTTTAGAAAATTTTAATAAAAAAATAAGTATTATATTATTTAAGCTTTCTAAATTAAACTTGTTTCACCATTATTGAGACATTAATAATTAATTCATCATCAGAACAGAGTCTACTTACGATTCTGGTCGCTCATTAGTTACAAGCCTAGTTAGCCCAAATATAGTCTAGTTAGGCTATATTCCTGACTTTTTGTTGTTTTAATAAAAGAATTCTCAAATACTAAGGTAGGTGAAATAAAAATAACTATTTATCTATGTATGATACATGTTTTAAATAAGAATGCATATTTTTTACATTATTGCAAACATTTCGATTTTAGACCATCACATTATTAATTTTTATTGAAAATACTGGTGGTGGTTGTAACAAGGAAAAATAGATTACATGTATTATTTATTACAAAAAATGAAAGGAAGATTCAATCTGTATGTAGATGTAGGCTTATAATTAACATAAGTATAGAAAAAATTCGATTGATAAGTATTGATTCGTTAGCATTGCCTAGGATAATTAGTATATAAAATATTAATTACTTATTACAATGCGCAAGCGCAATCTCGTATTCAAACATATTACATATTTGATTCGATAGTATTTGATTTACAATATTATATACCACTAAAATTAATTATTATCTGGAATTCTCATCATCGATACGTCACGTCATTATTATCACTGATTGACGATGATATCTACAATAGTTTTATTCTCATCTTACATAATACCGCACTTTCAACCAAAACGACCAAATAAGATTAATATTTATTATCGTAATTATTGATTATTACTTATTACTATAATAATAAAGCACTTGAAAACTTGTAAGTATTTAGTAAGTATATAATTACATACTATGATACTACAATCATCCCATTGATAAATTGGAGCAAAAATGACACCCATATTAAGTATACTTAAGTCTCGAAAACAAAAAATGCGCCGCCTGCGCTTAGAATTCGAGTGCGTTGAGCCGCGCCACGCCGCGCGGCAATTATAAGCTCATTGGTTGTTATGTACGGTTGCAATTAAGTAGCTTTACTAGTTTGTGCGCGATTGAATTGTACTGCATTGATAGCGAACTATTCGCGATCCCAGCCAACTAGTTGGCCGTTTGCGAGATCAATTTCATTATTGTGTGAAATAAATTCATAGGAAAGCAGACTCAAAAACAAATTTGCATTCGATGCGCACATGCATATGAAATACGTCATTACGTCGTGATTATTGAAAGTTCAATAGTCTGGCCGATTGCATGCAGATTTATACAAGCAATGCACATGTGCATCGCCATTACACACAATTAACGAGCCAGCAATATCTGGTGGACTTCGCCGTTTTGGTGTAAATGCATATGTGTGCGTGTTGTGATCGCGATCATCATATCGTACGATTAATTCGTATCAATTAATTTGACCTTAAGCCACATGCCTTTTTTTCGCCGCTTTCGTTTCGGATACGTACGTAACCCAGCATCATCTAATCCGCATTCGCTAGCAAATATATAATTCGTTTTAATTCGAGATGAATTACTTACTTACTTACTTCATGGGGTATTTTATATATAAATATGTAGGTAAGCTTAAACTAGAGCATTTCATAAAGAGTTCGTCATTATTATCGTCATTGATAATTAGGGCACTATATGATCACATTACGGTAATTAATGATTTGACTTACGAAGTAGTTTGGACTTAAGTAGGGTAATAATACTACTACAGGTGGCTGGTGGAGTCGGCCGACGACGACGCGTCCGAAGAAACGGTGCGAATCGACGAGTTGTGCAGATTGGTGAGTCCGAGCGGCGGCTCCTTCGTCGGGCTCTGATCGTACGTGGGCGGTATGTACGACTTACCCTTGAGTATGTACTGTATCTCCTCGAGCGTCTTGCCCTTTGTCTCCGGTATGTACCACATGGAGAAGATCGCCGTGCCAATACACGACGCCGCAAAGAGGAAGAACGGCACGTGCATACCGTACGCGGCGCTCAGTTCCTGATAGATGTAGATCGAAATGCACGCGAAAAACACGTACACGGCGTCTGAATACGTCATCCCCATCGCCTTCACCTTGGTGGGAAACAGCTCGGCGGTGAGCACGATGGGCACCAAGCCCAGACCGAGCTTGAAGGCGACCGCGTACAGCATCACGGCCGCCACCGGCACCCAGTTAAACTTTGTGCAATCATACTGCGCGTTCTTGAGCGCAAAGTACGTGGCGAGCGCCGCCAGCGAGAGCCCAGTGAGCAGACTGGACGCGCACAGCAATATCTTGCGGCCGAGCTTGTCAAGGAACGCGGACGCCGAGATGGCCGCGACGACCATCACGCACGAGAAGATAATCGCCGCCGTTGTCGCGCTGAGGATGGCCGCCGCATCCTCGAGGATCGTGTGCATATTCATGAGCATTACGGAGATGGACGAAAAGTGCTGCGCACCGTTCAGCACCGTCATGATGATGATCGCCTTCCGGTTGCTCTTCACACAGAAGAGGTCCTTGACGGAGCCGCGCTCTTCGTTTTGACGCGCCACCGCGTTGCGAATATCGGCGAGCTCCTTGTCCACGTTGTCGCTGCTGCGCAGAAACTGCAGACTCTGCTTTGCCTTCTCCTCCTTGCCCTTCATGAAGAGGTAGTAGGGGCTCTCGGGCATGAAGGGCAGCGTGCACAGTTGGATGATGAGCGGAATGGAGCCGACGGCGCTCGAGATGGGTATGGTGACGAACGGCGCCACCGAGTAGACGACGAGAATACCGATGAGCATCATGATGTAGATGACGGACGCGAGCGTGCCGCGGATCTTCTGGTCGGCAATCTCGGCGATGTACATTGGCGCCGAGACAAAGGCGACGTCGCCGGCGAGCCCGGTGAGCAGGCGCGCAATGTACATCTGCGTCACGTTGTTGCAGAACGCGAGCAGCACCCAGTGCAGCAGGTTGACGCAGGACGCGAGGATGATGGCGACTTTACGTCCGAATTTGTCCACGCAGTAGATGGTGACGGGTAGGCCGACTATACCGCCGATCATGTAGATGGATTCGATCCACACCACATCGCTTTCTTCAATCTTCACCGGCGAGTCGGGGCGTTTGAGGAGCGGTATGATGGGCGATGCCCAGCCATAGCTCATGCCATCGGAGATTGCGTTGATTGTCGCTGCAAACACAAGAAAGGAATCATGGTCATCTTCTGATTGAAGAAATTGATTTGTACTGGTGTAAACCAGTAATAATGAAAGAAGTCGCGTGCTTCAATGACGTCCATGTGTTTCAATGGCCAGCATTCAAACCGCACCAAGTAAAAGTAAAGTATAGTAAACGTTTTAATTTGTTTTCTATTGACACGCACTTACTTTTGATAAAAAATTAAAATGCAAATTTATGCAAACAAATAAGCAAGTATCATGAAACATAATGAACTTGCATGATTACATATTTATTGATTACTTTCATCAACTCGTCACGGTAATTGTTTGCGGCTACTTCAATGACAGGCGATGGAATTGAAATATCGAAAGCAATGGAAATGTCTTTATCAGATTATTTGGCATACAATTGCCGAATAGGCACGCATGCATGTAAAGAGTACCAACCCTCTACGTATGTACCTAACCCTTGCCCGTGCCCTTGAAATAAAGTTCAACATCGATTTTTCTACCCGCCAGTAGCGCACTAATGCCACTAACAATACGCGAGTTGCAGCAAAATATTGGAGGACAGTAATTATAAGCGACGCGCTCGACTGCTGCATTCATTGCATAAAAATATCCTTCTCGCTTTTATTCCATTGTGATCTTTCTAATGTCAATCCCAATGCGGTAACAAATAGAAAAACTTGTTCGTTTTGAAAGGAAATTATAGCTGTTGGTTTTTACGTGCGTCAAAAGGACAAAATCTCCGCAAATCGCTCACGCGTTTGACCTGCCGCATGAAAAATGTAGTGTACATGCGCAAAGTCCATTTTCACCAAAGCTACCGTTTCCTTTCTTTGCCAAGGCCGTGTTTTTAGCCTTGCACGCGTATAGGTATCAACTTGGTTACCGATTAGGTTAAGTTGGTAGGTAAGCGTTTTACAATGGGCTCGTGATTTATCCGGCGACACCGTCGAATACCTTAATCTGGTGATAGAGATTAGCAATTTCGTTTATTCGAAGTACGTTTCCATTGAAGCGCGTGAATTGCACGTGTTACGAAAATTATACGAGAAAAACTGCTGAACATGACTCGACAGTAGATAATCCTAATCCGCATTTACGGTTTTACACGCTGACGGCATACATTGTGAAATGATCTTTGAAATTGTAAATTGTAAAAAAGGGTTATATTAAGTGGAATAATTAAAATTGTAGCGCGATTTATATGGATCTCACTTTATGCGAAAACCAGTTTTCTTACTATTAGTCACCATGCATGATGATAAACGCATCGATTAACATCTAAAGCCATTCTTACTCATATAGCATACGAGTTCAACGTTTAAATAATGCCATTTGTTTGAAATTCATGTATGCAAATCAATGAGCAGCATATGTAGACTACTGCATCGTATCATAAACACTCTATTATACTTGACAAAGTTTAGAAACTTGGCACGCGTTGCATAAATTTTCACCAAACTTAATTCAATTCATCTTTGTTTCCGATCAAAATCTCGCTTCAATTTCGCAATAAATTTGCTTTAAAGCGCTATTTCTAACAGCAACAACGTTATTCACTAATTTCAAGGAAGGAAATTTTGCATAACATCTTGGGATAGCTTGTAAATGTCCACGTTTTGAATCATAGGTAGAATGTATGATTTCACGGTCAATAATGATAGTTAACGATGTTTTCGAAACGCACTGAAACGCATTGGCACGTCGCCAACGGAAACTTTTCCACGATACACCTTCGGCAAAGACGATTGCCTGAAAAAAAAACCGCCTTTATTGCGTCAATACTCCATGCGCACGTTCCGTTATTAACCTTGCTCGATAATAACTATTATCTAATTTGTTATCCGTCAACCTTTCCGTTGCATATCGCAAGTTCTTCAAGTTTTTCGGTCTTCTTGACACATATTTTTTTCGTTTTGAACTCGTTTAACCTCAATTAGATCGATCGTGAGACGAATCAATCAAACGAGAAAAAAAAAATGTCAGCAAGGCATTTGCGAAAGAAATGACGTGGAAACGTATAGGCAATAAAACGCAATGTTTGTTTGCGACGGACGAACTGCTCTTTGATTGATTTGATTGCAATGCAAACGCTGCGAATGCGCACAATACTAATTGCGTTTATCAGTTTTTCGATCTAAATTGAATGATTGAACGTATAAATTGATAAATAATCATTCGACAACCATACATCATCATCTGAGCTTGAGATTGTTTGCAACAATGCAAAATTAATGTGGGGCATAAAACATATTATTCAGTAAGTAATCATTTCTATGATTTATCCAAAAACTTATTTGCACTTGACCTTTACCCGTGAGTTGGCTAATTTAAAATAGATTAACTCGGACGATTGCATAAGAATCGGTTGGATTTGCATATCGAAATAGACCGACGACGCCTCGGAAACTGGACGCCTCGCGCCGCGTTTGCAAAATACACGCGAGAACAAGCGTCACGCAAACAATACTTGTTATTGATGAAACTGTAGACAAATAAAAGAATGCAGTTTCATAAAAATTAGCAGCAAACTTGCAAAGTGCAATGCAAGCAAAAGCCTAATGTAATAGCTGCCTAAAAATGTCCGAGTGAAATTTGCTAATTCGGAGTAGTTACACGCTTCAAGGTTTCCGGCAACTTGGATTTCGCGCCACACGCATCCCGATGATCATCATCGCGTTTTTAATGTTTGCGTGCGCGCACTCACATACACGACAACGCTAATTCGTTTATCTCCAAACTCACTTAGTGACAAAATCATTGCGTTCGAGTTTCATCATTTTCTGCGTGTAGAGAGTACGAGTAGCACATGGCAGACAAGTTCTAAGCAAACTCAACAATGTTTGAACTGATATTATTCTAATTAGACACGCCACAAAAGCGAACAAGCTGATAACCCATTCCTGGAGCGTTTTAGGTTTTCGGAAAAGCGTTTGAAACATTGCTATTTAGTGACGACAAATTGGAGGTATGTGCGTATATGCATATAGGTGCGCGTTTATCGGATTTGCTGTGACTTTAATTGCTTGATAATCGCGTATCGTCTTTGAAGCGTTTTGTTATTCGTAATAATCTAATGGTTTATGGAAATTCTAGACACCGATTAGGTTAATTACGCATTCGATAAGACGAATTTTATTTTACAGAACACGCGTGCATCGTTTAGGTATCGTATTAGATTTGGATGATGTTATTAACCTGTTGTAGTTCTCGTGAGCTCAATTTTTTTTTCTAGAATACCAGTGGTAATTGTGGCAGTTTTTAATAGGAAATGTAATTTAACGCGCAGGAACTTGGCTGGCATTTATGTGACGCAATTGGAAAATTTGAATTTCAAGCAGTTAGTAGATATGCAAATAATATTTCAACAATGTATTAGATATTAGATATTCGTATTAGATTAATTAACAGTTTTGTCACTGACATGCGACACTCATTCATGTTTCAAATAAATTCTAACAAGTGTATATGAGAAATTCAAATATTTGGTTCGTCTGTCTAAATTTCTACCTAGGTAGTTAAAATTATAGGTATTATATATTTAAAATCAAATTCTTTCTTGCAACATCCAAAGTTTATCCAAAGTATTTGTATAAATCTTATATAATTTTAGCAAATATTACACATAGGATACTAACTAAATATATTGAATAAATATTTACGCTGTTAAACTCACTCTGATAACACATCTTAATAAAATATTTGAAGTGATGATATCATATTAGATTGATTTTAAAATTAAATTTTATCGGAAGTTGCAATACAGGTAAATTCTGCTTGTAATTTTCAATAAAACTCATAATTTCATTTTCAAATGATAATTTTCATATATTTTAATTATAAATAAAACGTGTTTAATGTTTGTTTCCGAAACGAAAGACGTTCCGTAATGTATTCAGGAATGTTTGATTGCTGCCATGACCCATTTGCAAAAAGCAGAACAATACCGGAGGAATCTTTATATTATGGTTATGCAGAAAATGTTTTTAGGCATTGTTTAATATTGACCTCATTTATTGACTGTACTAAATAATTTTTTGGGGAAGAAATTATCATTAAAAGATACGAATAATATTAATGACATTTCTATGTATATTATGATTATGCAAAGCCATAAAGAAGATTATTTTCCCGTTTAGTCTGAATGTCTTTGATATTTCCATGATTATAAATCACCACCTAAGTATGATATGGATTGTGTGATAAATTTTACAAATTATGCTTTGTTATAGTGCATATTACATTACCATTTTATAGGCATTAATAATATTGGGAACAAGACAGCATTTTGTATAACTACCAATAAGTTACAACTTCCGCGTCCAAATATGTACTAAAACATTCCGTTATGTGAGTGCAGATATGATAGGAAAGTTTTAATGCACAACAGTGATTATAAATCAATCAACTATCATTTCGATGATTATTGCATTTCCTTATAGTTTTTCATATAGGTAAAAGTTGTATACCCCTTAAAAAACTATATAAATTTCAACTTAATCAGATATGTGTCAGTTGAAATTGCGCTTGCCCATTCATCCATTGTGTCAAGTTCATTAATTTTCGACCTATTTTTAGACTTTTAACAAAAACCAGTTGTAAAGTTTTAGCAGATAACATAACAATATCGCTGTAGCCGTTGGTGTCGTTTATAGTTATCAACGAATTATTAATTAATGACCTTAAGCTACAACCAAGTTAAGTAAAATTGAATTTTCATGCAATTTTCACGTATATTCACAATCATGCTCCTTGCCCGCGTGCGCATGAATAAATAAATTTCTCATTTCGCGCGTAACACGCAACAATAAAAGCGTGGTACGTGTAATTAATTCGTTTTATAACTGTCACTCACCGGCAAAGCAGGCAATGATTTGGGGCATGCGACCCTTAAACACGCTGAATCGGCTCAGGTCCTTCATATTGTCGGTGATTTGTAGTGCAGGATATCACAAAACCAAAACGCAGCGGAAGATTGCTGCGGTTATTAATTCAGCAGTGCAACAACTACCTTCCATCCACCCAACGCGCTTCTTTTGCACATACACGTGACTTTTTCTTCGATTGTTGTCGCTGAACACTTTTCGTAAAAAAAACGCGCACGAATATTTAATATAGCGATCGAAATTTAATTGAAATTATTTGACTTTAGGTACTAGATTTGATTTAAACTATGAATAGTTTTGCAATTAAATACGTATAAAAAAGCGAAAGGCGCGGAGGTAAGGAACAACGTGTGCGGATCACATTTGTGCCGTGCGAATTGCGGTTGGGCAGCCGCAGCCCGAGGAGGGTTTTCACGCTGCGTTTTCGGGGCGGAACGAATAGCGTTCGCGCTCGTTGCCGCACTGAAAGATTTTCTTATGCGGTGGTCGCGCTTATAGCCGCGCGAATATTGCGCGACGGCGGCGGCGGCGGTGGCGGGCGACGGAGGCGGTGGGCGCGTTGCGTTGCGCCGCGGTAACGAAACAGCGCAAACGCGAGCAGAAGGAGGCATCCCACATGCGCCAGCTGACTCTCTGCCGGGGAAGCTCTCCTCCACGTTGACTCGGCCGCGCGCACGCAGTCGTGTCTCTCCCGACGACCGACGCGACCGACGTATGCGAGATGGACGCATCATGGGCGATAAAAAATAGCCTGGCTGCGCGCGGCGGCGATTTGCACACGCGTGTGCACAGGATATCGCGCGCCGCCGCAATGCGAGGTCGATAATTCGCCGCAAACGGCAGACGGCCAAAAACGCACAGGCTATTATCGGGTCGAGCAACAGCTGATCGTCAGTGGTTTTTCTTTTCTCTATTATTAATTATTACTAATAATAAGTACATTCGTTCCAAATTTATGTTGTTAGCGCCAACGGGTAGTAGATTAAAATTCCACGCGGGTGTGTATTTTTAGAGCGAAAATATCCGCGAACGACCTTAGGACCTTAGCCTTGCCCCAGACTAGTAGCTAAAACTTTTATTCTTTTTTTTCGCCGGGGACCGGCTTGCAATCGACGTGTGACGTCAGTGTTACTGCAGCTGCTGCACTCGATCGCATGCAGTTTGCAGGTGCATTGGTGATTAGACTAGGGACTATAATCTTCGCAAATTGATGATGAATGCGTCGCAGTAAACACCCATTTCTTCAACCATCGTCTAATTGCAAATTAATTTGACAAATGTAAACGGTGTATACTCTAATTGCAAGCATCAATTCATGTTTTGGCTATACGAGTACATGATGTAGTAGCGGTACACGTTTTCGGTAGCCGTCTTATCGACGCCCGCCCGCCAACTGCCAACGCCAATGATTATTATTACAACGTGTTATTACGACATCGCTAACCGATAAACGTGAGACGCTCTCGATTCAAAGCTCAGATTCTGTTTACAGTCGCGTGTAGATATTTGCGACAGTTATTAGTTGGCTTGTAGTGGTACTTTAACACCTTCATAGATCATTGACAATCATTTAGGATCGAAATCTTGCGTCTACCTCTTTTGTCTTGTTTGAATCAACAACAATCAGAGTTTTAATAACGTGTTTTCAGATATGATGAACATTTGCATGAACATGTTCTTGACTATCTTTTACATGCTTTTACATAAAAACTGGAATTTTGTTTTTGTACATTGTTGCACATTATATCAACGCACTACAAATTTTTTTAGGAAAAAAAATAATCCCATTAACGTAATCGAAACTTCCAACAATTAGCAGTACGAGGAAAACAAACAGCAGTTAAAGTATTTCCTACGTAAGTCCCCTCTTCATCAAGTTTGTGTTTATGTGTAATTGACGTTAATACGCAAATAAATTGGTGCATTTGTAGGTGCTTCATTTAACAGCATTTCATCAAGTCAAATTAATCACAAGTACTTATTCGTAGTAGTTGTTGATTCTTCGGAAACCATTTACGTAACCAGATTTGCTTCATTAATGCAGAGTACATTCAATTAGATTTTCTTTTACTTAACTTGTTTTAATTTTATTTTCAAATAATCATAGCGCCTACATGTGTATGTATACTTGTATTATTTTAAAATACCATCGTTTCCTTATGTGGGCTTCCCCATATACTTTTACTTGTAGGATCAATGTCGTAAAGCGTTTTTTTCTCAAGAGATTAAAAATAATGCATACGTGTTACAACTGTATTTATTATATTCCGCGAAAGTCTACAAATTTATTTTTCCAGCTAGTTTTAGAATACATACATATAATTTAGTATAATATCAGGTGCGTTAGTTAGTTTTAAGGTTTTTCTTAAAGATACGGCAACCTGGTTAATGCTGAAGGCTTATCATTAAACTTTATTATACAGTATTCTTTTTTTCGCTAAAATGTAATTATCATATTGTTATTGTGCTTAAAACACATCAACTTTGCGCCATCAAACCGTAATTCGCGGGAATCCTTACTGCGCCATCGCAACAAACGTGATAGTACTGGTTTCGACGGTTTAAATGTGGCGATTTTGACTTCGAATATAAAGGGACGTGAGGGTCAGCCGAAAAAGTTTGAAAACGCCGAGTTGGAGGAATTATTGAATAAAAATACCTGTCAACCACATTGGAAGTGACGTGGTAAACTATTTCGTATGTTTAAAATTACTCTGAATGATCTAAACGAAGGAAAAGCGGCCATATTACAGTGAAAGACATGACAAGGACATCCTGCAAAACGACAACAATCGGTCGCATATTGCGGAAATTCCTAAAAACTACCTCCAAACAATTAAGTGGGAAGTTCAAACTCTCCCCGATGTATAGTCCAGACATTGTTCCTTCTGATTATCACCACTTCCGTTTAGTAACCCATAGCCTAGCCGATCAGCACTTCCGCTCTTACGAAGAAGTCAAAATTTGGGTCGATGACTAAATAGCGGCCAAAAGTAGTGGCTATCAATAGGCAATATTTTTGAAAATTAAATTTGTCCAGAGTTTTTCACAATAAAGAAGCAAATGTTGTCAAGAAAACCGGAAAACTCACTAACGCACCCATCTAATTAAACCTTCGTTCAATCTCGTAGGTCACTGTCAAAAGTTTACTTGCGCTCTAATCATAAATCTCATACGAATCCAATACAAGTGGAGGGTACATAAACGTTTCCGAAATTATTGCTGCATTGCGCGCAGTTTTTGTCGTACGCGATTCTGCTGCTACTAATTTGTTTAACGACTTGTTCTCAGTCAATGTGCCAAGCGGCGTTGATTTGGAACGCTTCGTTAACCCACAGTGATTTTTAAAGGAGCTGTTTTGTCCAGCTGTCTTTTTTTCTCCTTCAGCTTCTTCACGTCGGCGAAACGCTTTTCCTTGACATTTTTTTACATTCTCGGAAATACATGTGAGTCACTGGGAATCACCTTAGTACAGATCAAGTCTTATATAAAAATGGAGCCGTTTTTAACAATGCCGTATAACTTTTAAACCGCTTATCCGATTTGGCTCATCATTTTACCCAAATGCGCGTTTATGCATGGAGAATCTCCACTGGAGATGGTTTATAGCTATTGCAAGTTTTTATAATTATAAAATTAACCGAAATAAAAAAATATTGTTTTTCCTCCAGTGTTGCATTTATTGTTTAAATTTACTTTGGATTTTGGTCAAAACTGAACTCAAAATTTTCTGCTACACCACAAGCCTGGCTTGGTACTCTTCTTCAATTCTGGCCGCCTTATCAATAACACCAAAATTTGCGAAATCCTGACCTGTTAGTCGATTTGAGTAGCGCTTACTTTATATTTTATTCCAATAAGATGGCGCCCCATGCGCTATTACAGGTACTTCAAATCTTTACCTCTTCTGCCTTTTATGTTTCTGGAAAGCCTGATGAGCCTGGATCTCGGAAACGAAGAGGAGGCCCACTGAGGCCCACTACATAGATTGATTCCAGGCGCATGAGTGCCTTACTTGTACGTTATGCGCAAATGGTGCCACTCCGTGAAACACAAGTTGCATATGGTCGGGAAGGGTGATAATATCACCCAGTACGTAAATCGATGAACAAAACATGACAAAACACGAACGACGACATTTTATTACGAATTGCAGTAAATTGTAGTCGCAGCTGATCAACAAGGTGTAACAGGCGTAGTAAAAACCTCGAAAGCTATGCTCAGCTATAATTCTACATAACAAACTCCATTCCGTGGTAAAATGGAGAAGTTGTGGGTTGCTGCTGGCCTCTTGTCGTGGCTCACCATCTGCAGCAGCAGCGATATCACGAACAAAGTTTTCGGATCGCTTGTCGACGGTCTGCCAGCAGCATTCGGAGATTTCAACTCTGACGAACTCACCGACGTGTTTGTGCTACGTGACGATGGAAGAACCATGGAGATCTTGCTAGCGAAAGAAGAAGAGCCTTTATTTCACTCGGCGGATCGTCCACTGCGCTGCACATACAAGGACAAAATTACTAGTGTGGTGCCTGGCGACTTCGATGGCGATGCTTTCATGGATGTGATGGTAACAACAATTAGCGCAACGGGCAACACGCATGTCTTCATTAATTGGGGTGGTGCGAATCACATGAACTGCACCACAAATGAAGCCATTCTGGAGCTCAAAGGTCAACCATTGGCAATTGATTACAATCAAGACATGATTATTGACTTGTTTGGGTTGGACCAGAATGGAACGCGCGCCTTTTGGATTTTTGATAATCAAAGAAACAAGCCCATCAAAATTGATATGGTGGGACATGGTGATGTGGAATTATCAACACCACATGCACATGCATTCTTGGATTTGAACAATGATAATACTGCTGATTTATTCCTCACAACTGAAAAGAACTTTGAGGTGTGGTATGGTCAAGAGAAAAAGGAGTTTATCTTCAATTATACCATTCCGCATCCAGCGCGCGCTAAATATATTGGCCAGTCGTTATTTATTGATGTGGAACTTCGAGGCCGAATGGATTTGGTGACTCCGGTCTGCATGGATGACCAATGCGGAGAGAGTGCATTGATGGTGTATGCAGACAATGACTGGCACAACTTGCAGATCAATTTCAAGGATAACCATAACAACAATTGGAAATTCTTTCATTCTTCGAGCAAATACGGCAACACGATTACTGTCCGTAGTGGCGATTTCAACATGGATGGCTATCCCGACTTACTGGCGACTTTGTCGCAGTTCGTGGACGGCGAACCACAAACCTTCATGCTGGAGAACGTGCCGTGCGACACCGGCTGCGGGAACTTTACGCGCACATACGAAGTGCGCTGGGACGCGCTGAGCCCTTTCCGGAGTGGCACCGTGATGGGCGCGTTCTTCGACTTCTATCAGGACGGCATTCTCGATGTCATCCTCGTGCAGAAGAACGGCAGCGAGTACAAGGCGGCCGCCTTCAAGAACAGCCTGGATTACGACGCCAACTTCATCAAGGTGATGGTGCTCACCGGGCTGAACAACGACAAGAGCAATCCGATGATCAACGGGCGCGTTGGCAAGAAGCGGCGCACGTACGGCACGAACCTGCCGGGGCCGACGGTGTCGTACAGCACGACGACGCAGGAGGGCAACAAGCGGCACGCGATGTCCACGCAGCTACCACAATCCGCGCACTTCTCGCTCAACCTGCCGTTCAACATCTTCGGCCTGGGGCGCGCGCCCAACTTTGTCGAGAATATCACGGTGGGGCTATCGAATCACTCTCGTATTTGGACGCAGATCATTCCAAACTCACAGATCGTCATCGTGCCGTGGCCGCCAGATGAGCCCAGCAAATGGAAGGCGCAGTTGTTTGTCACACCTAGTAAACTGATTCTGATGTCCGTCGCAGCGCTAACGGGCGTCTGCGGATTCATCATCATCGTGATTGGTGCTTTGCACTGGAAAGAACGACAGGATGACAAGAAGGAGCGTTTGT
>JARJDR010006159.1:0-27822 GCA_030264135.1 Myllaena sp. GC000078 | reverse complement strand
TTCTACCTCAATGCATATTTCCCCTGCACAACTTGTGCGCGTTATACGAAATGATGACGTATGAAAAGAAACACCACCCCTTACCCATGCAATTAGCCCCACAGCTAGCTAGCACAGTAATTTTGATGAAAATCGCAATTATCGCCATCGCTACAGCTGCAATCAAAAGCCACCAGGAGTTTCTTACGCACGGCATGCAAGTTTCGCGAACAACTTGTATAATGAAGCGGTCAGTTCAGGGATCGTTTGAAAAATTACAACTAGGGCAAGTCCAGTCGATACTCAAACGTACCCAAGGGTTTTACGCAATTAAACTGAAAAAAAGTATATATCTCTTTAATTAACTCGCTCTCGCGTATATATATAGCAACCCCAGGCGAAGCACCACCACCACCACCAGCACCCACGCATGATCCGACATGTCGCTCAGCCCACCACGAACGCCAGCTCACACACCCCCACACAAATTCACCAACAGCCATTGACCGCAGAGCAGAGCGGGATGCTCGCTCAAAGCCCTCATTTTAAACTTTTACCTAATTTGTAGCGCGGACTACCATGGTATTACTTTAATTTCGCGCAACTCCTTGCGCTATTTATTTTTTCGTTCCTCATTAGTTTCTCTTATAATCGCACAAAACTACTCTCACAAAAACTGCAAATAATGCAAAGAAGTCAAAACCCTACAAAGACTAAACAAACGTGAGGCGGCAAGACAAAGCCTCTTGAGAGGAACGAACGGATATAGTGGTCCTGGAAACGACGGCATATCCATATCCCCCTCTGGCCCGCGCGCAGCAACACGCTTCAATTCCATAAAAGGTGTATGCGCCCACTGCACAACGCAACGGCCGGCGAGGAGAGCCGGAGAGATCATAAAGGAGAATTCCAAATTGCTTGTCCAAGTGCAATATCCTTATTTCATTCTCGTGTATGCTTCACATATTCCATCGGCGCAACACTCCCACACACGGACACAACTCCCCCTCCAGCGATGGTGCCCCTTTTACGCTCGTCTCTTTGCTCCCCCGTCGCAAGCGCCAAGACACGACAAGGGCACTCATCTCCCATCGTGTATCTTCTTCAGTTCCTCCCGTCTAATATTATAGATTCTGGCACAATATATAGGGACGTGCTCCCGACACTATCCGCCGATCGTATAGAAGACCGGAAGCCCCATGTATGGTGAAGGCAAACAATACACAAATATTGGATATTTATTGCAGCGGAAAGTTAATCCTACCGAACATTTCTTTGTCGTACCCCCGCGTACCGACATTGGGATGCAGACGACAATGCCGCCCGCGCCTCGACTTGAAGTGTGTGATGTGGGAAAAATGCAAAACGTGGGAGCGCGTGCGTTTGTAAATGAATGAAACATTGAAAAAAAAGGGAACACCGTCCGCGAAGCGAAGAGTAACGAGCGCAAAAAAGGACCATGGGCCGCTTGGCAAAGAGAAGGAAAAAAAAACAAACACAGGACTTTGGCGCTACCCGGAATGGCGAAAATAAGAAACGCCGCAGTACAATAATCAAATATTCATTACGTTCAGTCACTTTATGCGAAAAGCTTACGCACTTCCGTTCCTATTTAAATATTTAACAAAGAAGCACGCAGCGTCAAGCGACGACGCCGACGAAGACGACGACGATATACACTCAGCCACCAGTCGGCGGGAGTGCTGGGGAGCAGGCCGCGCAAGGATCACAACAGTGAATGCGGCGCCAAGGAAAAGCTCCCCCGGCTGGTGGGTGGTTTACCTATATACGTAGGATGGGTAAGGTGAAGCACGCATGGCAGGTACGTAGAATAGTAATGGGTGGCAATGGCAGTTGCGGCAGCACCACCAGCAGCAGCAACAACAGATTCTCATCCTGAATGGATTTTATAATGGATGAAATAGATGTGAATAGGGCGGCTGTGGTGGCACCGCAACGCAAACGAAGAGAGCGAGGTCTCGAAAGATTAATTCAACCCGCCCTCCCCTCAAACGCCCGGCTTGTCGTAAGTAACAATATTGAAAATATGAATTATTAAACTTGCTGCACTTATAACACACGCACGCTCACGCGCATTATGTGGGCGCGAGACGCAGCTGCAAGCGAAATGCTAATGTTTGCTTTGGATTAACGCGAAATTTTCATGTATAGAATTTGAAAACAAATCTGCTCGGTTTTTCCCCAGCTTGCGGGCACTAGTGGGCGAGCGTAAAAACAAAGCCACATCCTGCGGCGCGTCCTTTTTGGTTGGCCCACGCAGGGTTAGTGTAAAAAATGACCCAACCCGGAGAGGATGCAGCAAATGTTTTTCTATGCATATTACTTCTGCACCCTGGAAACGATTATGTTTTGCCGACACACTGGTGTAAGCTAGGACAATTGAAATCCTGACTGACTGGACTATGAATAAAACTGTTATTTTCAATAGGATTAAAATTAAATATTGGAAATCAAACGGTTTATAAACGAGATATGCAGGAGGTCGTCCTGACGCCCGTCAACATTGTCCCGAAATGGCAGTTGGCAATGTTGGGTTCTGCGAATATAGAGTAACCAGTAGCTGAGCCGCCCTGGTGCGCGCGAGCGGCAGGGGTGCACTCAACACGGGCTCGTCGTATGAAAAATACGTATATATTCTCTAGCACTCTGCGAGGGCGGAGCACGCACGCCGCCGTCCGCGCGGCCTCGGGAAAAGCGTTCGGGGGTGGAATATAAATAGCGTTATTAACTATCGTCAAAAGTGTGCATGCGACGACTACCTCTACAACGACGACCCAGCAAGCGCGCAAAAGCAAACGGAAGGCGCACGCAAAACGGAACGCATGATTCACATCGACATTTAGGCGCGCAAACCGCAGCCCACAACCACATCATCGGGTGCGTGCCGAAAAAAATATATAAGGACGAATGGTAATGTGACAGTGAGAAAAACGAAGCGAACGGAAGAGAAACACTGGAGGAAAAGGGAGCAGCCAAAAAAAATGAAGGCAAAAAACGCGCCAAGTGCAAACACGGGGGGTGTGAGAAGGCGGGCGAGAGATGGCGAAACGGAAAGCGGCAGTTCGCTCTTCAGCAAAATAACCGCGAAAAGAATAAGCGATCGAATGACGAGCGAGTGTAGGGTGGAGGACGACGTGAAGTGGGGTGCGAAATCTGTTTGCGTTATTCGTGCCCGGCTACCGGCGGTGGTGGGTGGTTCGGTGGTTGTGCTGCGGGTGAGAGTGCTGATGTGCGCAACACACATAATCACAATGTCTCTAACCGTGTATGTGCGTCCGAAGAGATTAAAAGAGAATTAATTAAAACGCGCGTAAAATGAGAACGCCAAGTGAAAGACGACGCGACCGACGCCCGCACGCATTGGCGATGGCGAGCGCAGAGAGGGTGCGAATGAAAAATGAAAAGCCAACAGCGGGAAAAAAAATTAATGAAAAAGATATGCTGGCACACAGACTTCATCCGTTGCGTGAAGGCTTTTGTAAAGTTCGGCGGCCCGCAATGGGGAAACATAGTAAATCAAACATTAATTTAATAAACGTAAATACAGCACGCCGCCGCGCCGGTGGTCGTAATGATGAGCTCATTGTGAAATGGCGTTATTAATTAGAAAGTGCTAACCAGTATTGATTTCTTTCAGGGCACGGTCAGCACTTGAGTTGCGTGTGTGGATGTCACTTGTCTTATCAGGACGATGGCTTCCAATTATAAGAGAAAGGAAAAAATCGCAATCAATTGATTCTTGAGCTGCGTTCACGCGGTGCGGTTATATATCGATTCGCTAACAGTTTAAATCCCCGCGAGAGATTACGCTGATTGAATTAGTTTCTCAAACAGCGCGTATGGGCTTCTATCTATCCATCTATCTATCTGTTATGTTAGCGCAGCGCGTTATCTACATAAAAGAATTCTGAACGGCTGATGAAGTGATCAATTCTCGTCTGCATAGCAAATTCGCCTTCGTTAACCTATCACGACCGATAAAATCCCATATTAAGCACAAAGTACCGGAAGCAGTAAGTGCCTATACAAGCTTCCTGGCATCATCAGCATCCACCATTGCCGCGATACAACCCTTCCGCGCATTTCTTTCGGATCCAATCTGCTCCACGCACAAGAACTGCTCGTAAGTAAGCGCCACGAAATAAGACTGTGCGACGATAAGCAGGAGGCGCGAGCGCGATACAGTGAGCCCTATCTGAAAACACAGTGTTATGTGCGGGAAGCAAGAGAAAGGCATCAGCCGCAGCATGCATGTGTGTACGCGCGAATGAGTATGTATATACACGACTACTCCGCGCATCCATCGTCGGGGCGCGCGCGCGCGAGTATTCCCCAAACCTTTCCCGGCGTAATAACTCTCACAATTTCCGGTGGAACGAGACCGGGATTACCCGCCTCGCCGTCGTGCATGCCCACATTTGCCTCGCGCGTACCGACACATTGCGCACATTAAGCAGCGACGAGAGCTCGTAACCCTAGCTGGGAGAGACGCACGAGAGGGGTATTCAAACTCATCTATATGTATATACATCCCACTTTAAACGGAGTGTTCTGACAATCCGCCCACGCACGCAAATCCGGAATCGTTGGGCGCCAATAAAATGCAATTTTATGATAAAAATGCAGTCGCTCTCGAATGCACCTCGATGACGACAGTGGGAGAGGAAGGAAGAGGTGTTTGCACTGCATAAATGCAAGTTTAATCAATGCTGCTGCTGCTGCTGCTGCTGCTGCTGCTGCTCCCCCGCACGAAGACCGATTGAGCGCACGGGGCGTTAAATCACGTCCATCTTCTTCGGTTGTGTACTTAGGTCGGTCCTGTATATAAAGAACCACCTCTCTCCGGGATATGTGCGAGTGTGCGAATAAAGACGCACGAAGGAAAATAGAAACAGGAAGAGAAAAGCGGCGCGGCGCGAATCCGACTATGAGGATTCAATCCTGCAATCCTCGAATGCGTTGCGCGCACCCTTCCTCCTGCTGGATGGGGGAGGTGAAAGCGGGCGGAGAACTCCCTTCTTCCTTCTGTTACGGCTTACGGCATATTTCATCCGCTATACATTCGTCTTTAGGTTGTTCGCGTGCAGCAGCATCTTCCTTTTTGCTCTCGCTCAGGCGAGCATCTGCTTCTGCTGCGGCGCGACTCTCGTCATTTGCCATTCCACCTTTTACCACATCGTGTCTAATATATATCCTCGCACATACGCATACAGTAACCCTCTCTCCACTCCGTACAGTTAACGTGCCATTAGGCGACGAATTAATAATTACGACGACCGGTTGACTGCGACGAGTTATTGTTTTCTCGTGTTTTTTTTTCTTTCTACACACAATTATTCTGAGTTATAATCTTATGGTATAAAAACATAAATGTTCTTCTATTGTCCTTGAAATCTGAATATATGTGTTAGAATCTAGTAGACAGTGTGTCCAAGACGTTTAGTATCGATTGATTGTAGGCGTAATGCGATCGCAGACGTACGATAAGCTTTAATTGCTCTCGTAAAATGACCGGACGCACACAAAAAGCGCCCTTGGATGGACGACAAAAGAAAAGAAAATAAATCACGAGAACGCGGAGAAAACATAAGAGGTGAGAGAGGGACGCATTGGTATGTCAATGGCATTAACGTGTCTGATATTACACATTTAATGCGATAACGGTTAGCCGCTGAATGTTATGACGACGAAAACTAGCGCCGTTTGGACGCGCGCGGTGAGTAAATTCATAAAATATGGCTTTGTTTAGCTGTGTGCGTTGCAGGAAAAACACTTCAAGTGTCAGTCTTGTTGGCTGCAAGCGGCCCCCGCCCGAGTGCCATAAACCGTTTCGAGTAAGTCGTTAAGAAGACTGCTACATGGAGTGCGTTGTGAAAATTGTTTCTTGTTGAATAGAAAGCATTTGTTTAGCTACTTAACAAATAAATTAGTCTACTCGTAGGATTTGCCAATATTCTATATGTATCGATTTCGAAATACAATACATATCCTGCGGCGCTTTTACTATTGAAATAATAACTCGACTTTTAATGCAGCTTGCGCAAAAATCCCTTTAGATTGCACTTTTCCGGATGCGGTATTGCATTCGCCGACACAAATGGTGGCTCAATCAAAGACCTATAGTCGTGCATCGCGGCGTGATTTATTTATTATGCGCCAAACCGTGCATACACATTCTCGGTTCAACCGGAAGTGCGCATGATACGAAAAAATATTATCAGCCGCCGGCCAGACGCGTAAAGCCACCAGTCGGTGCGCGCGCTTCATTCTTCCATATTTGTACACATATATTTGCCAATTCGCTGCGTGCGGGCGTGTTGGGCAAACGCAACATACGCGACGCGCAACACGCTATGAATATATGTTAAAAATTGAAATTTAGAGCAGAGGCGGCAACACCGGAAATTTGTTGCCCGTGTTCACTCTTGCACGTGCGCCTCCTGCTTTTCCCGTGCACATGTTTTCCCTGGCATTCAGTGCGCGCGTACATACACATGCTTTGGCCTCATCCTCATTATTATTAACCATTACAAGCGCAAACGCGCTACTGGCTGCTAGCTGCATCATATGTGGGTGGCGCACATAGTCCTCCCCTTCGGGGGATGCAGCAGTAGCAAATACGGCGGCAAATATAATGCGAGTGCCGCAAACAAGCAACTCGCTCTGGATGCAACGGAATATAATAATAAGGCCAACGATTCGCTTGTTAAAAGGATGAAAGCGTCGGTTCCGGTAAAGATCATAATGAAGAAAATTATTTATGATTCGTATTTGAAATGCCGTCTACACACACTCACAACCCCCGGCCAGGTTTCTTCGATTCTGAGCTGGAATTTGGACTAGAAACACGCATCGCCTAGCAGCTACACTAACCAGCCGGACGAACGGTCGCGCACCGGTTGCCGCAGCATTTGTGCGAGGGGGATGGTTGGAAAATAAAAGAAAACGCGCGTGCGAAATTGCGAAATGCCGGGGTATGTATATACACAAGAATGAGATTGTTTTGGGGTTCGGCGGCGAATGTTGTTATTTTAGTCCGCAATGCAAACATCCGGGTTACGCGGGCGTCAGTAACAAACAGTACACACACCCACCCGAGGCAGAGAAACACCATGGAGGGAACCACGCGAAGAAGCAAACGAAATATGGTTTCGTCGTCTCTTTATAAACCTGCTGTTTCGCCAAATTACATTTCGGGATGCCGAACAGAAGCAAACACCCGAGCAGAAGCAATGTTGCACTCGGGGATGCTGGCTGGTGCAACCATACGCCCCCCGCTTTAACTTCTCTTGGTGAATGTTTGAATGTCGTGTCCGTCGACGACGTTTTCGTGGGGGTAAACGTTTTGGGGTCGCCTCCAGGACGGCGCGATGCAAAAAAGTAAGGAGAAAAATACGCCGCCGGAAATGGACACATAATACCTTGAGGTGGATTTAAATTAATAAAACTTTGTTGGTTTCTTTTCGTTCGCGGTTCCGCGAGCTGGCTACGCACGTACTTGCTACCTCAGCACGTGCTTGCGGTGGGCGGGCGGTTTATGCATATTGAAAATAAAACGTATTCAATTTGTGTTTCAAACTAACTTGCTAAACATGCTGAAACTTTGTGGGCCGTATAAAAATTTTACATAACGGTTTCTTTGATTTGTTTGTACAATGGCGAATTGGTATAAAAATAAATAATGATTCTGAGACAGCGTAATCACGCATGAATGATGCTTAACTAAAGCAGAAAAAAAGTCACAGAAATCAATGTGGGCATTAAATTTCGTCGACAAATGTACTCGTAGATCTAAATATGGGAACGACGCCACCTGTTACCGATGGTTATGGACATGTTTACAATAATGAAAAGTGTTCATATTCGATCGCGCCCGGTTGCAAATTACTTACTAAGTACACCGCAGCAATAGCAACATTTTGAATGCAAGTGGAAGCCGTGTGTGTGACGAGTGTATCGAAGTGTAACATCGCTTAATGTATTTACTCAGCTAGTAAATTTCCTATAAGTGCTGTTTGCGCTATAATTTACTTTTCTCTACTCTTGGTCGCATTTGGGAGGACGATGAGCGTGGGTGGCGCTGAGGTATATCGATTTATCTATTCGGTTCGCTTGGCGGCGAGACAAGCATTCGAATCCCGACCGATGAAAGCTCGGAAAAGTTTTATGCGCGGTGCTTCTGATTAAATTTTAAATGTATGCCGAAAGAAAAGTGATTTGTATAGTACATGGAAGGAAAGACAAAAGTAACTTTTAAACAAACTCCCAGCGCATAACAACAAACTCTTGCGGGGCCGGACAGGTGGAGGAGCAGCGCACCACTACTATTGACAAAGAATGTCGGGCTTCCCATTTTCGTCGCCATCTCCCCACCCACCCACACACGCGCATTGATCCTTTGTTTCGCTTTTTTTCCGCCGGTTTCTTCCGCGTCGAAGAATCGACTCTTTGTGTCTGCTCGCAAGCGACCGCCCGCTATATATACAGTCTGATATGTTTTTTTTTTTCGTTCTCATGGCCGAGTTTCGGGGACGATTTTGCATATAAGGTAAGAAGGACTCGACGAGGAACTCAAATAAAAGAAAATGTCTTCGCCGGAGAATAGATGGATGTCCCACGTTTGGGGAGGCGCACACTACAAACAACGAACGCTAATGCAAAGTCGAAACCCAGTAACGAAAGAAAAGTTTCCAGCGGCGGCGGAGCGCATAAGAGAAAAGACGAAAAGCTCGCGACCGACAACGCGACGCGTTCGAGTGTCCCTTCACTTACGTCGGGCATGCACGACAATTGAATACTACTATGTATATACGAATTGCGAATGGGAAAGAAAGTTGAACACATCCATGGCGAAAAACCAAAATGCAAGGCTAACGTCAAGAGACACTGGTGGAGGCGCCCCTCGCCTGACAAGTAGGTGCTTCAGATATACGGCTATATATCTTTGAATCTGTGGCTGGAAATCCAACGACGCAAACACAAATCTAAAACGACTTATTGTAGTCGCATGTGCACATACAATCACGGCAAATGACGATTGCAAGTTGGGAAAATTTTTACGAAGCAAAAACTATCCCGGGCGATAGTGGAAAACGGCGGCGGCGTTTGTATATGATTTCGACTTTGTGCGGTGGAAGATTAAAGGGTTCGTCACGCTATTCTTCGCAAACGACGCTTATCAAAGAGCAGGGGATTCGTAAATTCTTACCTTAAGTGATAAAAAAAAGCAGTTGAAATGGCAGTCAATATTGCATTTGATCGTGGCGCACGTCCGCTGACGTTCACGTTGTTTTTGTCAATCTGCAACAAATGAAATTTTAATCAATAATGGTTCAATATGAAATATGCAAACTAAATATTATCTCATAATCGTGGGGAAAAGGTTAATAGCAATGGTGTCGTTAATGGCTTAGTAATTGATTAAACAATCAGCCGAAAACAGCAATTAGGTAAAGTATGGCCGAAGCCGAAAGTCATTGATTCGCGCAAGTAAAACAATTTTGATTATTAATAAAATGAATATAACGCGCGCAGCGCAGCAGCAAGGACCACACGTTGTGATTACAACGCAAATGAAGTTTAATGCCTAAATTCCTAATACACCCCTTCGTCCCACCTCACCAGCATGGCAACGATATAATGGTTACATTGCGATTTAATTGCCGCGCTCAGAATCGAGAGAGTGCATACGCAAAGCCAATGCACATCGCCGCCAACCAGGTAGCCGCCTAGCTACGCCGTTTTGGCGCGCGCGCGAATTAAATTAAAGCCATGACGCTAATTAATTAATTAACAATGCACGATTCACGGGCCTGTGCATTACTTCGCCGACAACGATGCATGCGTAAACCGTGTTGCACTATTCTGCATGCGATAATATTACAATGCGTCCGCAGAGACAAATTAAATTCCAATAGCACTATGGCAAGCAACAACATCAAGTGCGAATCAAAATTGCGATATGAAACGCCATTAACAATGGCATCGACTTCTTTCGCATAATTATCGATACGTGGCATTTCGTGCACGACGAAAGAAGTAGGTTACGTGTGCGTCATTGTGCGGGACGGCAGCATCGATTGGAATTTTCTTACCTTAACACCTTCATCGTCACCTGTGCCATATTATCCATGCCAGTGTCTTTTATTCGCGGCTCGCGAAAGGTTACCGTCGAAAAATTCCGGTCTTTGCGGAACAGCGTTGGAAATTACAACTTTAAGCATAATATTAAATTGATCAAATTAACCTAGTGGGTGCTAATGCATTGCTGCACGTATTCATTAATACTCTTTAAGCGCGCTTGCATAATCAATGGCACAATAATGCCCATACCGTGAGGGTATACGAGCTGCCGAGCACAAATGCATGTCATTACGAACGACACGATACATTCGAATCTGCACTGTGCACTACTACTGCGGTCGAGCCAAGAGCTGGCGCCTTGCAAATGTAGGCAAGAGATCGCATGCGAGAATAAATAAGCAGGTGTAGAGGCTTATTGGTTCCGATTCAATGAGCACTTAACAACTATACTATATTCATATTGCATTATGCTAAGCTATCATTACCGCACGGTGCGCGCATTAATTTTTTCTTCCTTTCCTCCTTTGACCTGCGCGATTCGCAATTATGTCGAATGTCGTTGTGCGCTGTTGTGTCACAACTTCGATATCCGCAGCGCAACGCGGCAGTCGGTCGTCGGTCGCGTGGGCGAAAGAAATTTACCTGATTAAATTTCTGCCTCTGTTATCTTTACGATGTGAAGAGAGGTAAAATACGTGGAAATGGAATTCTAACACGCATTTTATATTCATTATTCATACCAAAGCGCGCGCGCGCGCGCGAGCACAAAAAGCAGGGCGGCGTATATACCTACCAATATTAAAGGTCAGCGCGAAAACATGGAATAAAAGGCGCACCAGCGAACGATTGGCTTGATATCAGGCGCAGATTCTCGATACGGTCACCGCATTAGCCTTTCTTGAGTTCAAAAAATGTGTAGCGAACTACTTGGCAGCGCAACGCAGGAAACGCCGAAGTGAACAACTTCACGACCGACCGACGGAAGAACACCAGCAGCAGCAGAAAGCATTCCGTGCCATTCGGTCGGAATACTGGGCATCACATCACGTGTGCGCAAGCAAACTCGCATCGTACATTCGGTGTAGTGAGGTCGAAATCGCATTTCGAACGGTTTTGCACCTTTCCTTCTGGTTCGCCTGCTCGAGAATTCCGAGCAAGTGAATCGCGACTAGGTAGGTAGTGTGTGCGGCCCATCATCTCGTCGACGACGGCGGCAGCGTCGCGCATGTACAGTTATCCGGAGCGCGTGAGGTTGCTGTGCTCCGATTTACGAAGAGCAAGCGCGCGAGTGTGCCGTTGGAATTGCAGAAATGCGATCGACAGTCGGCTTCGGTCGACATACAGGACGACGTGCACGAAATCGTGACACACCTGCTGCAATAATCCTCAGCGACTAAAATGCGTACTGCGTACTTTTCATTCTGCCTATCCCTAGGTGTATTTCGTATATAATAAATATTTGTTACGCGACGGCATGTATGAAAACGTGTTAAATTGGTACCGCTGCTGGCGCCGCCGAAAAACATATTCTTCACAATGATTGATGAGTCAAAGTTGAACGCTACTACTACTACCACCCGGCGCGTACCCGTGCGTGCGTGCAAGTGGATATGCAGCGACAAGTGTCCGCATCTCCCTGACCTACATTAATCATCCACGCGTCCGATCGACGCATGGTATGTGCGTAATTTAAAAAGCGGGCCCGGAAAAATCTGTAAAGTCACGGTCGTGACGCGGTTCTGTCTGTCTGTTAGGAAATTGGCAAAATCGGCGAGTTTGGCAGCGCCGCCAAAAATCCATTCGCAACCCTCTCTAATGCCTCCGCCGCCTATGCTCCACTTTAATACGATACGTACGCAGTACATGCCGGGACGTTTCAATCCAGAATATAACTCGTGACAGCCATAGATTTGTGTTAGTGTGAAACGGTCCCCCACCCTCGTACGCGTGTTCGTCCGTGATTTACAATCGCCGAAGGACCAAAGGTCTTCAGTATATTTTCGCGCGCACCCGAAAATTCGGCAGCAGCCGCTAACGGAAAATGCCCACGATGCCGCTACCGCAGCCACCACACCCACATGGGGTCCTCCCCCGCATCCCGTCATCGAGCACATCAACCACGCACCCACGCTGAGCGGAACAGGCGCGGTAATCTCGATACATGATGGCTGACGGTCGAGGGCTGAGGCTGAAGAAGAGTCTCAATGTGATTTTAAGAGATAAAATATCGAGAGCAGCTTAAATGATGGCTCCGAGCAGTGCGAAATAAATTCTCGACTTTATTTACAGCGAATGAGATAAATAACGTCTCTTCGGCGAGAGACTGCGAGAGAGCCCATAATACATGATGAACCGGTGGTTGGTTTTTAATTAAGATCATACATTAGACTGCTTAATTTTCCCCTGCTTCACACGACAAACAGCGTTTCATTCATTGTGTCGTAATCGTGTGTAAATGGCGTAATTCAGTGTTATATTCTTAATTTCCTCGCGAAAGTATTTCCTCTCAGGGGCGTTTATTTAACGGGCCTGACGCGCTAAATAACGCCGGCTTTCTTCTTTTTTTTTTTTTTTTGCTTTCCTCCTCCCCACGCCAGGACATTGTTGTCGCGTGGGGCACATCGAGGATATCACCCCGGCGGTGAATTGTGAATACTATCCTCGTTCCCACCAGCACACGACGATGTCGGCGGCGACGACGTCTTGCCATCCTGTCTGCACTTCTTTTCGTGCCAACGTGCGCATGGTCTGTTATATCATATAGTTGCGAACGTTCGCACAATGCAGCGGGCCACACGTCTCGGCGATGAGTTTAATAAAGGCTCACGTCGCAATAAACCTGGGCCCGTTGCGCGTGTCCTCGCTCAACCACCACCGTCCACCATCACCCCTGTCGCTGTCGTTGCGCCCCCGTACTATGAGCGTGTCGTCTGCATTTCAAAAATTATGCTGCTCCTTTTATTTTTTAAATGGCGATTTTACATTTTCCACCCGTTCTTCCGCGCAGCGTTTTTATTGCGCGCAATTCGGCGCTGAAGAGGAGAAATTTAGGAATGTCCTTTCACCGGGAGGAGGACACTACGAGGACGTCTGGAGGAACCTTCAAAACTTTTTATTGCTGCACATTCACTTTTTTCTGCTCAGGCATATTGGCTGCCGACGTTCGCGCGCTGACACCCCCTAGTCTTGATCGTTTAAACATGCAGCGCGCCATCAACTATGCTAAAATCACCTTTTCTATAGCACGACGACGTCGAGGAAAGGGTGCCAAGGGGCGGAATGGCAGGGAGACAAAGGGGAATACAAGCCGCCGAAAGCTGTTATTGTTCAGCCGGGATATATTATCGACGCTACACCATTTAAAACGCACGAAAACAGCCCCGAAATTAGGTTACAATACAATGGCTAAAGGTGGAGCATCAATTTACATCACAATTTAACTAAGCAAGTCCAATCGAAAATACATTATTTGCAGTGTGTAGTAATTATTAAAAAAAGCATTGAATACATTTTTTATGCATCGAATAGAATAAAAAAATTATTGTGAATTGCAAATAACTCCAGTTCCTTTGTGCATTGCACATTATGAAAACGTCCCCTTTTCAGTCACGGCTTACTTACAACCAGCTTTTTTCTATCTGCGCTTCAAATAAAAATGGAATAATTAATTCCGGTCAACGTCCAGCACTGTTGTCAACAACCGAGCGCCTGCTGCACACATGCCAACCCGAAGGGATTATTGTTTTGGCACAAAATAACAAACAATGCAACGTTGCGAGTTATTAAATCGATATAGCGTCGAGACCGGGCGCAATGGCGCTCGCTGGCGGGTGAATCTTGCAAAAAAGAAATCACCTATCTCCCGAAACGCGTTCCCGTTCGGCAGCGCTACTCTGCAGCAGACACCGGAGATTATAATTGCAATATTAATGGGAAAATCCAAACATTTAATTTCCCATCCGTTTCAAAAATGCACGAAGAATAATGCGGACGTGTCTCGTTGCGCAAGCCTGTTTTACATGCCACTAACTCCGGGGCGCGCGTCTTTTCCTCTCCGCGCACCGGAGGCTCACGATGAAATGTTTTCGGAAAGGGCTGTGTTGCGTCGTCGATTCCGAAGGCTAACCCGCGCGCGGCTGATGCGCAACTCTTCGTGCTCTATTTATGCTCTCTTGCATATTTTATGACGCGAGCGTCGGCGGCGTGCCGGCGAGGAAACACAGAAAGACGGCGTGGATAAGCTTCGCCGCGATACACCAGCAGCACAAGCGGGGCGAAGTAGTGTATGGCAGTATGTTCGAATGCAATATGGTCTCGGAAATCATTTTTGCCCTCCCGCATGTGTATCCTATCTCTTCAATAATTTGTTTAAATTGATTTAAAGTCAACGCTGTAGCCATGCGGCCTGCACTCTTGCACAACGCTGCTGCACAAACATAGCCGAACCCAAACATAATTTACATAACTTACGCGGATGGTATGCATTTGGAAGGCGCACGAAAACAGGAATGAGAAGCGGTAGGTAGCCCCGGCAAATCCATCCACACTAGTTTGAATTTAATTTATGATACAGCAAAAAATAAAAATTAAAAACCACCCGCGCACGAATACATACCAACTATATAGGAATTTATTACTTGTTTGTCCGGGTAGAAAAAAAAAACGCGTGTAATCGAAAAATCCACGCAAATTGCAGCCTAGCAATATGAAAAAATTCATTGTGCAGTACGCGCATAAATCCGAAGAAAATATTTTATAGCCGAAATAAATGGGGAGAGGGGCGAGCCTGCCTGATGGGGTAGGGTGGTGCACAAATAAAAATTCTATCCATTTAACCCGATAAATCTACGGGACGCGCATTGCTGGTCAACGCTGGTCAACCGGGCCCGTTTCCCCCCTCGTTTTATAGCCGAGCGAGCAATCCGTAATGGATGGGGCATCGGTGAGCTTTGGAAAATACATAATTAGATTCCCACATTGAATAAAGTCGTTTTCGCATCAGCGCGACGTACAAACAGGGCATTTAATAAAACATCGCCGACGATTTGACCTCCCGGCGCGTGCGAGAGTGTGTGGGGAGGAGGTGTGTGCGATACGTCAAAACCGTGACCGATGCGGTCGCGCACCGTTGCTGCTGCCCTTAGCGCCACCCCCGGCCGCCTGGCAGCGCGCCGCACCGATCGATTACCTATAGTCGATCGGTCGGGGACGACCGGCGCACAGTCCCTTTCATTCCAATCCAAAAAGCCGTCGTTTCGTTTCGGTAATTCGTGATATACACACAGGCGCGGGGGTGTGCGCTACTACGGCAGTATAGGGCTATTATTTATGATCCTTATTCCAAGCGTCCGCCGCGCAAAATGCGGATCAAAGCGATAGGGGTGGCGCATCCCTCTCCTAACGAAAGCTAAACGAACGTTAGTCGCCCAAAACAAGGCGCACGAAAAACGATGACGATTGTACATCTACATTATCGAGCATGCTAAAACTAGAGGCCTTTTTTCGCAATTGGCGCCGTGTGTGTTGTGATTGGGTTAAAACGAGTGCCCTTATCAGACAGCGGCGCTAACAGCCGGCGCTAAAAGTCAAACCCAATGGAGTTACAAAGTTAATATTAATACGAATCACACAATCGGACAAATACCGGTCGAGTGGTGGAAGAGGAAAGGTAAATGCGGATTTAAGCCTGGCATGAATCAGTGCCCGCTTCGAGAAGCAAAGAGGCCCCGCATAATAACGAATTCGACTTTCAATTAGCAAAGTATCCCCTAATTCCCTTAATGGACATTGACGTCAATTAGCGGCGATAATAATGCATTTACATGGCGCCCGCTGCCCTCGGCGAGTTGGGAAATTTCCGCTCAAGAATCATATCAGATCACATTATTTTAGGTAGACACACTCAACACACGACACACTCATTGGGACGACACCGGGGGCCATCGCTATCGATCGGCTTTCTGGGGGTCCTTTTAGCTCGCCGTCGCACAGATAGCATTAGCGCTGTTGCGAGAGCACGCCAAATGGAGGTCTTGACGTTTACATACTTAGTAGTTTACCTATACAATGTCCCCATCCAGTTTGCAATCACACAAATGTGGCACACACACGCAAGCACTTGGGTAGTGTTGGTATAATGCAGTGAAGAGGAGGCGGCAAAGAGATGGAGGTATAATGCTATTATCTGACTATTGAAACGGAACACAAGCACACATTTATATTATATAACACTGGATGGATGTCAGTGGGCGAGTGTGCGTACGCGTCCGCGATGGTTGAGTAGCGTTACGTGATGCGACCGCCCACCCACCAAGCCGCCCCTCGACAACATTTTCGCGAACAGATTTGGCGTTTATACACCCATACACGTTTCGGCCGCGTATATACATGTAGAACGGCTGCGCGACGTGGCATATGATATGCGAAACATGTTGGCTGAGTGCCCGAATGGCAGAGAAATAGATAATTACGTCAATGGTCAATATGTCCTTCTAATCCATTCCGCAAACCAATTTAGATACGGAAATGGCGATTTATGCTGGACGCATTGAACAAATTGCATTCCGGTCTCCAGTGTCAAATTTTACAAGAGCAATTTGTCTTGACTGTCAATATGAAAAGTCGTAAAAATTACTTAATGATCTTACTTAAAAATCCATTTACACCACACATACCGATCACACGATTTCCATACGCTCCACGTTGTTGCTTTATTATTATTTTCGACAAAAGCGTGATGGAAGAAGCAGCCAACAGCAAGCAACCAGCTCTCGTTCATCGCACTCAAGCCGGGGCGCACAATGTATTTATGTACTTAAAAGTAACGCCGAGTCATCAGCTGCACGGAAAAGTTATCGCAAGTCAAACGTAAGGGGCACCTACACCACCACCACCATCTACGAAATCAAGCGTCGTACACACAGCAACAAGGTGTTATTATTATTAATAAATAAGAGCTGAACCGTACCTAAGCGGCGTGCAGGAGTGTGCGAGAGCTGAGCTAACTAGAAGGTAAAAGAGGCAACAAACAGCAACAAACTGCCGCTGCAGCTGATTCTCGTCATTTCGAATATGCCAGCAACACGACTCGATGACTCGATTCAAAGCCTGAGCTCGAAGCGTCAAAAGGAAAGAAGAAGAAGAAGAAGTTTAAATACTGCTATTTAAAGTTCTCTCGGTTTGCACGACCGACGCAAGCCAGACGAAATCGTCTCGAAAACTGGAAACGAGATGTAGCGCGCACGCAGCGAGAGAGAAGAAAAAATGCACGACTTCCCAAAACGCGCGCGCTTATGGTGATTATTTGTGGTAGCAGAAGTTAAATAGAATAAGACGACATGCAATTATTGAAATTGGCCATTGGCCAAGGTATATGGGTAACAAATGAAGATGACCCATGCTACAGTCCGGCTACACACAGTATCGTTCGATAAAATTACGAGCGAGCGCCTTACGCATCATCGACAAAGCGTGTACGGCAGTAATCAAGTATCATTAGCTTCGATTTTGATAAGTCTCGGATGCGGTCCGTAAATACCTGGTTCAAGTTCACCGCGAGAGTTGATTGAATCGAATTTACTCTTCTTCGGGACGCGCTATCCGTCCGTCCTGCCAAGGATGATGATTACGCGCGCACACACCGCGCTCTCGTGTTAGCTCTGCCCAAAATTATAAAATTTTCAACGGGACTGCCATCACAACATGCCAGCGCACCCGCTTATTACGGCTACACATTTTTGTCAATAGTTATAGCCTCCAAAAGTAAATTGATAGATAGACGACGAATAGCGCATCACAAAGGGAATATTGATAGCTAATGTGTAAATGCAGCCGTCTGTGTTGTTAAGTTAGTTGTTAAATTCAAATCAAAACGTATATACAAAAGGCGTGCAATTAATTCAACATAAATTAATTTAAAAAAATTGGAATCGTGCGCGCAAGCTGTTTCACTTTGAGAAATTACCGGTGGCACGAGGGTCTAGTCGCAATGCGGAACATGTAAACCAGGATGGAAAAACCGGCAGCGGCAGAGAGAGAGCGAGAGAAACACGGCAAAAAGTTGATGGGAATAATTGATCTTTCTATAAAATAAGACGGAAATTGAGTAATTCAACTAATACCAGCTCCCGGCTCTTATCTGTGCTGGCGTCCTGCGCACCGAAAGCAGGTTTAAGATTTTTCCGTCACCTCCGCTCATTTTTCATTTCGCGCGAACGCCTTCATTTCCTTCTATTTTTCTTCCGGGCGTTCGAAGTAGCGCGCCATTTCGCGGAATGCAAAACGGTTAAAAGACAAGTTTTGCATTAAAATGTTATAATTACTTTACGTCGTATGCATTTTTGCGCCACTCTTAGCGCGTTTCCTGTGCGAATGGAATTTAATATGCAATTTAATTAATCGAGCTACTTCTAAGAAAACTCGACAGCAACAACAACAACAAAAAATGCAAACAAGTTTCATTCCAATGTAATCAGCGTCAATCAATCGTACTTGCGTATTACAGGCGGGAATAAACATCGAATTCGTAAATTGGCTTAAGTATTAAACAAGTCGGACGTTTCCTACTTCCTTCGCATGTGTGTATCGGGCGGTTACCATTAGAGAATACACGCGCGTGTACCTTGGGTGGATTAGAGTTGTGTGTGTACGCGAGCGCACTCTCTCGCAAGTCGTATTTCTCGATAAAATATGCAAACAGTAAACGGAAACGTCGAAAGCGTTCGCGCCCCGACAGGAACGAAAAAGCATTCTAACATCGTTCCGTCGAAAAACTCAATAAACAAGTTTAAAAATTCATCAATTTTACGCTCTCGACCGACAGGCAGCGAGAGCGACACGAAAGAATGTGAGAAGATAAGTTTGTTGCAAAAGTTTTCAATTTTCATAATAGGTATCGGGGATGGGCGCTACAAACAAGATATCAAGAGAAATGCCATTTCTGTAATTGAACGGCGACAAACTTCTTGACGTGTACGCGCGCAATTGACGTATGTACGGAGAGAGACAGCGCTCCGAAAGAGAAAAGTCCACGGACGAGCGTCGAGGAGACTAAAGGAAGCAATCTCGCGTAATTAATGCGACGCGCGCAACGGGGGAGGAGGTCGCGCAATTATGCGCCGCACACCTTGAGCGTTGTATCGATTGATCGCACTTGCCCAGCCGCCGAATGCATATCGGAAGAGACACACAGCGGCAAAGTGCGAAACAACTTTCCAGCCGGCCGGCATTATGAATTAATATGAGTGAGTACGTACGTACAATTGCGATAGAGTATAATTGCGAAAATTTACGAACGAGTACGCGAAAACGTAATTATTTTATGAATAATGCAACGGAGCACAATTATAAATTCATGCCATGCAGCCGATTACACTACCGCCCGCACCAGCCAGCCAGCCACCCAGCCCAGCATCATCCTCCCAACGTAGCGGGTGGGGTGGTGAAGAGGTCGTCATGCAGTCGAGAGAAGCTAGATATATATATTTTATAAATGGAAACTATGCGAGAAGAGTCTAATCCCCTTATTCGATCCATAACTGGGCTTAGCCATTACCTTGCAACGTTAAATGAGTGCATATTTCATTCGGGCATGTCGCGTTTGTTGCACAACACACACACACAGAGGGACGAAACATCCGGAGGTGGCGCGAATGCAAATCGAAAAGATGCGGAAGCATTAATTTCGCCCGGGTAGGCAGTATAATATTGAGTCGGGTAGGAAATAAAACATATTCAAATTGTATTTCCGCCCTCTGCGGCATTCCCACATTTCATTTAAATAATATGCATTTAGGCAATTCTCATGAACATTCAATTTGGATTTTTGCGTGTAGCCGACCTTGTTTATGTCGTTAGCACCACATTTACCAAGGCTCGCCAAAGATTTGTACGGCACATATGTGTGTTTGGAGGCCTTATATTGACGACTCCTTTAAACGCCAAACAACAATGATTATAGGTTACATGAACAGAACTTCGAACAAGCCGCGAACACAAACGCACATAAACACACGCTGCTCACCGTCAACTCTTGGGACTATGTATATTAAAGGCACTCGCGCCAGGACCCGGACTATTACCGCGAACGTCAGAGTTTCGTGACAGAGGGTCGGTCGCTCATGAGTTCGGTCAAACTCCGCCAAAAGACAAAAACCACATGGAGATATGCTCCGGTCCGATTCAACACAACCATGCGTGGTGAACAGTCCGCGAGTATGTAAATGAAATACTCACTGGGTGTTATATAATATTTAATTCAATTCCCAAAAATCAATAGCGAAAAAAGCAGTTCATTTCTGAGAGGAAGTAGATAAAACCGAAATATTCCACTAGACCGGTTCGATACAAGCAAAAAAGAACTCGTCGCCGTAAATATAGCCTGGGCAAGTAATGCGCGCATCAAACGTATACTAATAAATCCTAGTTTTTTCTTTCTTGCGCGCCACGTAAAGTAAAAGCCTCGTGCTGGGTTCCACAAAGTATGATATTTCGAAAACTATAATTTCCTGCCGGGCGGCGCGCCGAAGAGACGAGATAATTCTTTAATTCGAAGCCCGAAACTTTTCGAAGGCCTCCACTCCCGAATAGTTTTTCTTGGGCGCGAGCGAGCGCTAGGCTATTAATTTTATTAGATTGAATTCAAGCCGAGTCAATCTGTGTTATTGTTTTACGTCGTCTGGCGCGGCGGAAAGGTTTTCGGTACACTCCTGTGGGAGGACGACGCAAAGCAGCCCACCAGGCGCGCTGGTGCAATTTACGAACTAGCGAAAGAAGAAGCGCAACACGAAAGAAAAAATGAGTGAGAAAAGATAACACAAATTTTGGGCAAGGAAAAAGAGCAGTAGCCGAGCACGCCAGCCGAAACCAGATTTATAAAACTTTTATCATAAAACTTTTAATAGACTAATATTGAAAAATATTACGGGAGCCGGGGGTAAGCCTTTCAGAAACTGAATATGCTCCCGTCCGCCCGACGAGGTCGCCGCAGACGACGACGACATGCCGCCTTCTGCGCTACGCTGCTTGGTTCGACACGCTTGTTCTGCAAAATTGTTCCTTGCTGGCGCGTATCCTGGCTGCAGTATACAAGCTGTTGGCGCAACCATCGCGAACGTGTGAAATATTATACGTAAACGACGCGCGCTCGTTGGTTTTTTCTTTGTTAAAAGTTGACAAAAGCAGCCGGCGGCGGGCGCATGTGAAACACGTCGCCGATGGGAATAAGATTTTTATTATAAATCGTCAATATTTCACCTTTTTTCGGTTGACGCCGCGCGCGGCGTATGAGAAACTTCCTGAATGCCATTATTTCATAAAATTTAAAAAATTGGCTCATTCTATCGCACCATATAGCAGGTCAATATATTGGGGAGCGCGTTAAATTTCAGGAAAAAAAACGAAACAGGATAGATAATGTCAATTGTGTGGAAATATCTCACCCCACGCATCTATTTGCTTTTAATCAAGGAAGCGTCGAGTTATTGCTAAATTGTCAGCTGCATCACATCTAAGGAGATATATACCTCTTCCCCTTGATAAATTTCATGAAATTCCGCCGTACAACATGATATTTCAATTTGAACACCGGCAGGAAGACGCGCGCGACGCAGCGAATGTCCAATAAAAAATATTGGCTCTTCTTTGTAGTCATCGCAACGGGGCAGCTGAATATTATATGCGCGACGATATGTGTGATGCGTATATATAGAATGTCTATAAAGCAAAATATGGGAATGACGGGCCACGCACACGCAAACGAACGCCCAGAATCCTAAAAATATCACTTTTATAACGTGGCCGCTGTACATCGCTCGCGCGCCTTTTACGATTCCTCATTTAACATTTCGCACATTTCAATAAGCCACACCACCACCACCACCACCGCTGGCCACATAAATGCGCACCGTTGGCATCGTCAGCGAAATGTGCGGGCGTTAAAACACAAAGGCAACAAAATAAAAGTAACGAGTCGGCACGCGGGTGCACGTAGTAGCAGCAGTGTGTGGCCTACTTGAGAATTTCCACCCTCACACACATATATAAACTGGCGGACGCCAAGAAATAACTACCATATATCACCCCCCGCGCGCGCGCGCTTTGAACCCTTTGTAAATTCGATACGAATGGCGCATATAAAAATTGCTTGCAAATTGAGAATATCACTTTACTGCGCGGATCCGGGCAAACCCACTGAAGAAACCCACGCGTGTCCTGGCCAGCAGCGAGAGGGGTAGAAATCACTTTGAATATTCTCATGTAATATTAAGCGGTAAGACGGTCGGTCGGTTGGTCTGTGCTGCGACTGCGAGCGAGTGAGCCTTGATGGCATGGTCGTGCGCATAACGTTAGATGTGCCTCTCGGAGCGTTTATGAATTAAATAACGAGGGACAAAAGTGTATGCTGTGGCTGGTGCTGCAGCGCACCCCCGCAATTTCCACCGTTTTCTATTCCGTTTCGGGTTCGCTGCCGCGAGGAATGGCAATGACTCCTGGCGCACATACACGCGAAATTTTACGCGCGGACTCTCCTAATGTGCGACGCTCGTCTCTCCATGTGCAGGGGCGGCGGATAAGTTCGCGTAAATGGGTGACCGTGCGGGATTGGGGGTGGTGGAATGCCACATGAAGCACGTGCGCGTGCGCATTCACAACACATTCACATCGGGGCACGGCACGTACGAATAGTTTGTAGTCGTAACTATCGGACAGACAACACGGGTCGCGCGTGGGGTTTGGGGGTTGGGGTGGCGGGGAGAGAACACGATAATACGGTATGCAACTCACCTTTTCGTTCTTCGCCTTCCGCCGCCCCCGCTTTCACTTCAATAGTTTATTCTCGGGCGATCTCTGTCTCGCGTGTGTGTCCCAACCACGAGGCGCGCACGCGGGCGGTAAGTGTACAGCGGTGAAAATGCCCACCTCAATTTCCGTGCTTGTCCATTCTGGAAACAAAGAGATAAATAATTCATTAGGCGAAACCCCACAGACACTACCAACAAACATACAACACACAACTAGTGTGGTTTGGGGCCGGTGGCAACACAACAACGACACAAAATGCGACTGGGAAAACGGAGACGCCTCGAGGCGATGCGGTGCGGCGTCAATTGGAAGAGGAAGCGGGCGCTTTTCGCCGTTCCCAACGCACACAGTATGGCACTCGTTAAGATGTTTTAGGTTTGGCAAACTTTTACTAATGAGGAATTTTAAGCAATGCGTGTGTAGTTGTTGCAATGTCTATAGCCATTCCTTCCACCACCTAGTTGTGATGATAAAACTAAACCAGGTTTATAGCCGGATCCTGGCGCGGAATCGCGACTCGGTAGTTTGTGAATACATATTTGGTGCATTTCAATCTCGCTCGTGGAGATTGCTTGTGCGGTATGAAAATAGCGCACAAAGTCATTATTGTCATGGTGCAAGGGAAGCATAAAACTGAAAAATTACACATTGACTTCTTTTCGTATAATATGCCTTGCTTTTACTACTGCTAGTATCTCGCAGACTGGGTTTGCAAGCAAAACATAATATTGCATCATCGAACACATACGGCAGCTGAAGGATATAAAAGCGAATATCTGCAGCAAAGGCTAAATCAGTTCCTTCCGAACACAACATATTTCATAAATAATAAGACTAGACGAAGAATAGTAAAACGCAAAATGTGCGGAAGAAGTTGTATATTCATTCTGCGCCAAAACTATAAACTTCCGCAGGCATAAAACAAGAGAAAATAATTGTATAAATAAATTATCAATATGTACTCGGTTAGTACATGACGTAGAATATTTTCCATTCGGACGCGGCAACATTCTGCGCAATTTTAATTTTTAATCAATTCGCGCAATGAAGAACACGGCGCAGCGCATGATCGGCGAGGCAAAGGGGCACACGTCGTGGCCGTTTTAATTGAAGTATTTGCAACGCAAATATTTGCACTATTTGCAAGACCCCATCGTATTTTCCGCGCCCCGGAATGCGATGTGGAATATCGGGAAAATCAATTTTCGAAGAGAAACGCGCGGCGCGCCGCACAAAAAACACACAGCGATGTGCGGCGCCGGCAGCACGCCCACCACACGCGCACACCCAACCGTCCCGTCCTTCGGCGGGTGCTCGCGTTTGCGATAGATCAGGCAGAACGAGTCGGAAAAATGAGGAAATGTAAAAAATCTATAGACACTGCAGATATAACCCAATGCGAGAGAACGCGGCGCGTCGTTGCCGCGTTGCCGATCGACAAACAACTCGAGAACTAGGCCATAAACTCCGGCGTCGTCTCAAGAAAGAAGAAAAAAAAAATAATTCGAGGGGGGAGGAAGAAAATTCGTGCATCGGCAAATTAATCGCACCCACCTTGCAAACGCGCGCCGCGTGTGGCAATGCGTAAATAAAAATGTGTATTTGATTCGCAAATTAAAATCGCATTTCGGTTGACGAACCAGTATGCGCAGCAAAAAAAAAACGTCATTGGCGTACTGCTGCTGCCGTGCGCGCGCGCGACTCAATTTAATAGCAAATTAAATCAATCATTTTCCGAATGCGCATGCGGAAAATAATTTGCAATGTTTGTTTGCCGCCCCGACCGACCCGATCGGACGAGACGGGACGGGACTGGCGCCAGGCGTCGACGTCCCGCGAGAATTAATCGTGTTTTCCGTTCAATCGAATTTTGATTGCAATAAAAACGGTTTATAATGCCTCACCCTCGGTGCGCGTACTCGCCCCTCAACGGTGCACCTATCGCCCCAGCGTCATCGACATTATCATGAAGCGAAACGCGTATTGCCACCCACTCGATCGCCCGCCCGCCCGCCGCAGCCAATGGCAGCGGCTAGTTGCCAGTATCACCTGTTCCGTGACACAGTTTACCACCCCAAACCACGCGAAGATCAGCGCAAAAACAGAAAATAAATTGAGAGTAAAATTCAATTATGGCCGGGCCCGCAGTTGTTGTTGAATGATAATGATAACGCGAAGGCGCGAATAGCATGTGCGCGACCTGTTTTCGCAAGATATTTGTTCGTATCCCAGATTCCCCAAGCATTATAGATAGAATCAATGAAGATGAGTGCGTAGTCGGCACCAAACTTCCCAAGTATTTACCACACCACCTGCGACGTGGCAATTTTTTTCCATACCAAAAGTGTAAAGTAATAAAATTTTTGTGCGCCGCAAGAGAAGTTTTGACAGGAAGGTCTCCATCGGACATGTTTACTTTGCGCAACTCATCATCGTCACCTCCTCCTGCGCACCATGTATCAATTTCAATGCTCAAGAGTAATAATATCACGAAAATATTATACCTATGTTGGTCGCTTTTCTTAAAACACCAGTGTCATCTCAATTATTCACCAACTTTGGTCATTTAGCATTCAGGCGCGTCTCTATTTTCCGAGTTTGCGCGAATTCGTAATAGATAGTAGAAATAATATCCATCTCAGTGGCGGGGGAGGTGGGGGTCGGCCGCCGCACCACCGCCGGTGCGCAACGTACGAATCGAGTTAGGAAATTATTCAAAACTTTTGTACTGTAATTAATTTTTCCTCGGGGCGCACACGCGCGCGGGAGCGCGCGCTCGCTGCCAGTAATCCCCTCCGGTGTGGCCGACCGACCCCGTCAGCGAGCGCGCAAGGGAGGAAAGCTGAGGCGCGTCGGGCAAGACTTATGAATCATACAGGACCCATTTCCCACCAAAAATTCAATTCCACCACCATCTTGACGGCGCGTGCGCACGGGTTAACCCTTTCCCGCCTCTTTGAAATTTTGGACTTTTAATTCATCGCGACTTGTGTGTTTATACACGCACGCACGAAGCCTCCCCCAGCTACATTTGACACGATTCTAATTTCACCTTCATATTAATGAGGCCCCCCGCGCTAAGGGCCCGGGGTGCAGATGGATTCCATGCCCGCGCCTTGTTTTTGCATTAATTTGAATGCGGAGAGCTCAAATAAAAAAATATAAAGTTGCCAAGCGTCGGGTAGCCGGTTGCAGACGCTTGCTCGGAGTAGAGTGCAACAGAAAACGAGCTTAAAACATAATCTCGGATTATACAAAATATATAGTTCGCTATCTGCGCGCGTTGCGACACACAAACGCGTTTTATTATTTCTCTATTTCGCGCGGGGCGTGCGGATGCGAAACACTTGTGCGCGCGCCATAGCCAACTACCCCACACTCGCGGCGGGTCGGGCCGGGTGCGGGTGCGTTTCCACCCCACCGACGCATAATACATTGTGCGCGGCGCACCGCTAGTATGTCATCGGAAAATTTATTGACCGCAATTACTCCCCTCGCCACGCGCGCGCGCGCCCGCGCTCTTGCCGCCCGTGTGCGCGTGCAATAAAAATAAACGTTTTTATTTATAATATACGTCCGGATGGAGGCCGCGTCGTCCTCGCTTTTTCCTCGGCCGCCTTCCTTTTTCTTAATATTGCGCAACACACATTCGGCGAGACGTTAATACGTATTTCTTGTCCAGATATTTCTCTTCATATTCTTTAACTTTAACCGCCCTTAACCGCCGCGGCGAGAAAAATGTGTTGTGTGTGGGAACGGCTAATGTTTTTTTCCGGTGCTCGTTTTCATTTTCCATTTGAGCGCCTTGTTCCTTCCTCTCTTCTTCTCTCTTCCTCTCTCTTATTGCAGGTTTGCCATTTTTAAAGGACTTCATGTCTTATATGTGTTGTGGGTATGTATGTGCGTGTGCCCTTTATGCGCCGAGAAGCAGCAGAAGAAGCTTTCTATATGCGACGCACATTTTTGGGGCGGCAATATGAAACATGCCGGGCGTGAATAAAAGAATAAGGGGAGCCGCGCGACGAATCGGGAAGAAGAAGAGCCCCGTCGCCAGACATAAATGTACAAACGACATAAGGAAGCGTCGGATCGCGAAGAGGTCGCGTGCTGTGCGCGGGTGGGAAGAGAGAAGAAAAAGTTGCCGGATGAACCGCGATGGGGCAATAGTTGAAGCGCCACAATTTTTCTTTCTTCATTCGCTCGCGCCGGGCGGGCGCGGTGGCCGCAGCCGAAAACCACTCCGAATACGTCTCAGCAATACACAGCAAGGCGCGCAGCGTGAACATCATTTTGCGGAAAAACGTGCCGAGGAGTCGCAAGTCCTTTTCGTACGTGCGCGGATGAACCCAGGGTTGCGATGCATGAACGCATAGTTTTGCCGGAATATAGGACATCTCACAGCAGGGTTGGTTGGTCGGTCGGTCGGTCGGTACAAATAATGTCATAGCAATAACGGCTTTATTGTCGCCGTTAGTATCCTTACGGACGCGGTGCGTGCGTGCGCGCGGAGCCGGTATCCCAAATTCGTATAAATATTTACATTGAAAACACGGAGATATCGGCGCGTAGATGGGCGCAGGAGGAAATGCGGTCGGCAACATCCAGTGGATGCGCGTGCGGGGCTGGCTTTGGCTTGGCGGGGGTGGCGCACACGATAAAGTTTTGCACCATCAAGTCGACTATGTAAACGTGTGTAAGTAAGCGTAAAACGTGCACGTAGAAAGCCGACGCAAAGCCCGCCACTCTCGGTATGTACGACGAAAGTGTGGAAACTTGTCCATCTTTTGTCAGGGCTTATCGTGCACTTGAAACCTTCCACCCACGGCTCGCTCACCCACTTTTTCATTGCGCATAAAGGCTTACGGCGGAAGCGCACGGTATTTTCGCGCGCGCGCCCGTAATTACATCCCACCGTCGCGTTGCGTCGGGGTGGCGGCG